>OX359247.1:14561595-14755156 GCA_947179485.1 Allacma fusca | reverse complement strand
GTCTGTGCAGATGATTCTGGTGAGTAAATTTCACTCGACCGTGAGGTTTCTGGTAGCTGCTACACACAATGCTCATGTAATTACAAGAGTGGTTCTCTATTAATGCAAGTCAGTCTGAATATTACCGCACGTATATGGTATGCTTACTAATGCATAAATATTTATAGGCATTTAGACTGGCATAACTCACGGTCTGAGTATGTATTTACATAAGCTGTAGCTTCTCGAGAGTATTTTCCAAAATACTGTAACTGCATAAATCTTCAGCAGAAGTATGTACATATTATACGCTGAATAAAATATAAATTCTAAATTGTTTTTTCCCTTTTGTAGGCTCCGCTGCTGACACTGGCAACAGCAGAAATTCCCATAAAACAAACTATGAATCAACCTCACGTCAATCAGTTTCCTCGAATCATGGTAACTACCGTGACAGTTACGAAATGAGTTCAAGACCGTCAGGATCAAGTAACTACAGGACACATGAGGACACCTCTGACTTCAGTCGGCGTCAAGGGGGAGGAAGTAATGTTTACCAAGAGTTAGTCGTCAGTACGACACATGACAAGACCAATAAGTACTCCAGCCCAAGGGACCAAGTGAGAAATGATAACCTAACCCCCCAGCCAGGAGATCCTGACCAGTGTCTGAAATACTGCGGGGTGAATGCAGTCTGTCGGTCATTACTCGGGCGGGCTATTTGTGGCTGCCCGGAAGGCTACACAGGGGATGCATCTGTCCGCTGTTATCCGGAGGAGGATCAAATAAGAATGAAAAATAGATGCCATAAACATTCGGAATGTGCGGATAGTCAAATATGTGAAGATTCCCAATGCATTGATCCATGTGCTAATGGGAGTCAAAATGAGCATTTTCGAATGAAGCGAATGAATCATTTTGATGACCTTAGTAGTAGGAGGAGGAATGAGCATGATTCACATACAAGGGTGAGTGTGGTGAGTCGGAGTGAAAATAGGAATGGCATGTGTGGTAGCAATACCAGATGTCAGGTTCTTGGACACACGCCATTATGTAGGTGTAAAGATGGGTACACAGGTAATCCCTACAGTGGCTGCATCCCATCTAAGAAATAGTCTCCCTTTGTCAGCACAGTGAGTAGTTATACATAGATACATAAAATACGTAAGTAATTCTTCTGTAGATAAGAATCTCTTCAAGTATCCATAGAAATTATAGTCAAATCTGGGAGCATGACAATCTGTACGGAGTAAATTATATAGGTAAAATATGGAAATGGAATGCTTCGTATTAAACCTGTTACTTCAATACAAGTTTCAAGTTGCAATTTTTCATTTGTGGCATTACTGTAGCATCAGCATCTTATGTGCATATAGTAGCTAGTAGTATAATGCCCTGTCGTTCCATTCGATTTCATTGCATTTTTCAAAAAAAAAATATATAGCATTGAATCCATTCAATTTATGATTTTATTTCCCCTTTGGAAACTCATATTCCAGCGGAGGAGAGATAATGGCGAAATTTGAGACTGGCTTCAATTGTCTTAAATCGAGATTGCAAAACCTCATAGACAATATAATTACCCTCTCATAGCTTGTGATTTCCAGGGAACCAAACAATCACTGGCAAAAATAGCACCGACACGAGCAGCGCCGATGGAACGATTTCCTTATGAAAGTACATGAAATACATAAATATACATAAGGATGCTCCCACATTTGCACGACTACAAATATTTTATTGAGTTTACTATGGAGCAAGTCCTATGTATATTAAGTATGTTTTTATGATTTTCGTAGCATTACATTACCATTAAATGAGTCAACATACAGTTGTCAACATGTTTTTAGTTATATCCAGGTTTTAGAATTGAACTTGTTCTTCGGAAGAACTACTCTCGAGCAGACGTTTCAAAAGATTCGGGAAGCATTCAGGAATATTGAAAGAAGACAATTTCCTTAGATACCTGGGGCGAAATGGTATCTCTATCTTTGATTTTCCTCATTGGAATATTTTCTATCCAGCTTGGACTCACAGGTAATAATATCCTTATTGACACTTCTACGCATTTAATTTTTTATGTTAAAAAAAAAACATTATTTCTCTATTGTGCCTTAAGTAATATTAGCTAATAAGGCAGTTAACGCGAATAGTATAAATTGTAGTGCACAGGCAAGTAATTATTTCACATGAAACGCCCAAATGAAACGGACGGCGTTAAAAATTCAGACATACTTTAAACTGATAAAATTAATGGTAGTTACTATTAAATACAAATTCATGCTAACAATTTAGTCTTCGTAAAATAAATAATTTACAGGCAACTGAAAGTAAACATCTGTGTCCTTAAATGCGTAAAAATGAATGCAAATGATCACAACAATCTGCTTCAACTATCCCTCCTCAGTCCCAACTCTGTAATGTTTAGTTCTTGAGTTATTTAAAAACTTAATTTAATTAATTATCTGTAATTTGTTCTCATACGTTAAAGGTCATTACTACTTATTTTTGCTTTCAGCCCCTGTCATAGAAATTGAGGACATGCAAAGCTTGTCGTCGGATGGGGCTCAAGGGGGAATAGTGGCTCCACCTAATTTCGAAGCGGCCCTCAAGTTTAGTGATGAAACCATATCAAGGGATTCTATTGGTAACTATTGTCCTGAATATGTATTAAAGACTAAATTATAAACATTATCTTATTTTGGTAGTATATTAAATTATTATTGACATTCCATATTTAGAGATAATTGTTTGTAAGCTCAAATTGTTATTTTTATTTGTCAGAACAAGGAATCCGTGTAGACTCCATCACTGACATCCAACGAATCCCGGAATTAATGGAAGACAAGAAAGCAACTTCTGAGGAATCATTTTCAGCTTTGGTTATAAAGGAAGATAATCCTGCTCCAGCACAAGATATTTCATCGGATTTGGAGGAAGGTCCAGTTGAGTTGGTCACTTCCAATTTAGAGACCCTACCAACTTCACGAACGGAAACAGAAGTTCAAGAGTTTGTAGTTCCAGTGGAGGCTGTTGAACAAAATCTGGAATCCAATTCTCCTAACATTCCCGAAGATTCACTCCAAACCTTTGGCGGCTTCCAAGGACAGTTTGGCTTACTGTTAAATTCACCCCCCTCTATATTCGGCATCAATGACACCGAGGTTACCAAACCAAGAAAAACTGTGAAAAAAGACCTGAGCGCTGATTTGGATATAAATAAGATATTAGGGCCACATTCCATTTTACTAGAAGCAGACTCGATCTCCATTGATGAAGGGAAAGATATATCACTAGAGGAAGAAGCTACAACAGAAGATATTAATTCAACTGACATTGCAGCAAGAGTGGAGACAGTCATTCAACGGGTTAGAGACTTACAAGAGATTTTGGGGGATTTACGACAAATCCGGAATGTTCAGAATGTCGTGGGGGAAAAGTTGGCAGCTGTCAAGTCCAAATTTGAGACCTTGAGGGACGCCGTGCGTGCTGACGAGGACGGCAAAAAAATCTTTATCGCTAGTGAGAAACTACTGGAAAACAATAACTTCGGTGGATTTTATGATCTGAATACCCCTGAGGAAGGACAAAGCGTACTGGCCGAACTTGTTCAACCTGGGGCTTTGCATATAGAAGAAGTTTTATCTCCGGCTTTGAAAGCTCTTCAAGGGCTACCGAAATCTAACACCCAGGAGTCAAAGATCATCCCGTTGTCCTTGCAAATGTCCATTTTGCCCGGTCACGATCTCTCATCTGTGAATGTGGCTTACAATTCTTCCCACAAACTTGAACGACCTTCCCATAAGCCATTTTTTATTCTCTTAGGACCTTTTACTGCTTCCAACGGAACTATCAACGCCTCCAAGCACATTGATGATAGCCCAAGCCCATTTCAGCTTGATACCGAAGTGGTGTACATTGATCCACAGGAAGGAGTCCAACCGATTCCCGTAATGGCAATTCATGGTGCTTTGGATCAATGGAATCATCTTGGCTGGTATAACCTCGTATTCCTTTCTTGCTGCTTTCCATGTACTTTATCATGTGTAAATTTCAAAGTAAATTAATTACCAAATTTGTTTTAAATTTCAGAACGCATTTGCAATGAAGTGCAGGCCCTTTTGAGATCATTATGTCTTCCTTGTAGACAATTAGCATTTAAAGACGATTTTTTGGTTAACTTATCCCTTCCTGTCTTTCCCCTGTGAAGTTTCATTGGTCTTACAATTAGATATAGGAAATAGCCCTTTCATACATGCAGTGTTTGTAATTATAAAAATTTAGTTCTGTTATTACTTCTTAAAGCATTATCCATTGTGGTTTTTCAAGGTGACAACCTGAATGAAGAGGGGGAGTTGGATTGGACATTCCTATTCTTACACGGTTTCTAAATATGTTATTAATTACTATTTGAATAAAGTTTTAGCAATTAATGTGGGTGTATGAAGTCATTTGAGGATATTGTTTTACAGCAGTATAATATCGAATTGAAATTTTGTGGCTTTCGGTGGGGTTGTCCGACATTAAAGCATTACTCAGCATTCTCACAATGTTTGTTCATTTGTTCCTGCAACTCCTTCAAGTGGTTAAATTAGCTGAGTCATTACTTCACCAACCGTAAAATAAATACATGGCTGTCATATTTTTAACAATTTTGCTGTCCCTTGTCACTAGCATTAGAACCAGTGAAGCTATTCAGTCTTTTTCGGAAAGACCTCAGTCAATATGGATTCGACCAGGACAAGTGGGCGTTCTAACTTGCAAAGTTAAGGACAAGTCTGGCAAATGCAGCTGGGAGTTGGATTCAAAAGTAAGAATTTGGATTTGTAGCTGTGAGCTTTAGGAATATTCAAGGGAACTCTTTACTGTCCTTTTATATTTTTCTTATAGCCTGTAACTCTCAGCCCTGGTAAACTTGAATGGGCTGGTGATGAAAAAACTGGCGACTGCTCATTGAAAATAGTGACTGGTACAGGGAATGTCTACGAGGGCCATTGGTCCTGCCATGTAAGCTCTTCAGGTCCCTCTGCTGGCGATTCCATACAGACGATTCCCGTGTATGTCTCCATAGGAGGTAGTGACCACACAATACTTAATAATTACTGAGGTCAAGGACCAGCCCCTCCTTTAAACTTTTTTTCTGGGAATGTAGTACGTATAAACATTGAATATCTTTACTTTTCAGACAACTGTCAGATTGGGAAACCGTGCTCAAAAAATATTGGGAATGACAATACTACACATGGAGAAATAAGTAGACCTCACCATCGTCCGAAAGGTTCCGCATATGCACATCGAAGTAATGTTCTAAAATGTTTCCTTCGTGTATATATTCTCACTGTTATCATTATATTTATGAATATTTCTTACTGGGTTGACTATTGGGGAGAATCGGGAATACTAATGAAATTAAATGTGTCAATACAAACAGGTCAAGGACATATTCATCCCTTCGCAGCAATATTCTCGTACAACTTCTGGAAGTCCAGAGTAATTCCCTTCGGCAACAGATCCCCCAAAAGAAGAAAAGCGACAAACCCAAGGCAATTAAGAGATCACGACTTGTTCGACGGACTCCGAAAAGAGCATGATTACCACGACCATGATTTCTTTGCTTTTAATTAGATCGTGCCAATGACAATAATAGAAATCGTACAACATTTAAAGGGGCTAAAGTATATATATATATTATCTGTAGTAACCATAAGTTTCACTGTAAAGTTGGATAAACTTTATGCATGACAAATAATAGTAGCAGAGCAGATGGTCAATGACTTTGCGTTAAATATTGTATATAATTACTTTATTTCACCAGCACTTGATCCTCAAAAAGTTCAGACTAATACTTTAGGCCTAGATTTGTAATTTTTGAGCGTTCGTTCCAGGACCCTGACTTTTCCGATTTGTTGGCCTAACTAAATTAAAGAGAAAATGTCTGTTGCATCTCCATTCAGTGAGTCCACATCAAATAATTCCGTTTCTTCAAGAGGCTGCAAGTCTCCGAACTCAAAGTTTTCAAAAGCGTCCAAACAAACTGCAAAAATTGCAACATTATCACATTAATTTTTTCATAATTGTTTGGAATTCATTACCATATATGATCCCCTTCGTTAGCCAATTTCGCTAACGACAAATGAAAATGTAAGAGCAACTTATATGAAGCACTAAAATCAATATACCTTCGTCTGTCAAGTCAACAAGGGAACTAAAGTCATTTTCGTCCTGAATACTTCCACAGTCTGAAATAGAATCTGCGATACTTGAAAATAGGTTGTGTATGTTGTCTGTAAATTTGGTATCAGAGAGTGTCCTACTTGGCTCCGTAGTTTCAGTTTTTTCTAATGGTGGCAACCTGCAAGTAATTATTTATTCATTAATTGAGCATCTTCCCCTACAAGTACTTTCATATGAAGGTGTACCTTCGAAAAGGTTAGAATTGCATGGACAATGAGAAGTCGGTTTAAAAAAAATAAGGACTACTAACTTTACTAGGCATGCATCATTCTCTGCATTTGAATCCTCTGTGGGTGTTTGCAAGGACTGCTTAACAGGGATAGGTTCAGATTTGGTGGATTTATTTGTAGAGGCTGGTTCCACGTAGGTATCGGAATTGACAGTTCTTTCATGTAACTTTTTCGAATGTCGGAACAAATTATCCTTCCTTCGGAACGAGGAACCACACACATCACATTTGTAGGGTCTTTCACCTGAGAAGAGAATTTGAATACATTACATACAACACTCGAATGAATACATACAAGTCGGCCGCAAATCTAGGCAAAAACTTGTGCATAAATTGATAACCATGAACGACAGACTGATTACACGTGCATTCAAGCAAAAACGAGGAGCTTGGCATTTTCTTTCATTTAGTGAATTGACAACCTATACTATTCCTTCACACAATGTATAATGACTCCATTCCGTATACGTTTGTGACTTTAAGTTCGTCTGTCTGAAGTAATAAAAAGCACGACAATGCTCCGACAGTGTCAGGCTCATTATTAGGGATGTACATACATACGTACGAGTATGTACAAAAGCAGTGATATTAATGTTTTTGTACATACAAGTTTTCACACCTCATGGTGTTTTTCACTGCAGACTGCAGGTACATTTAATAAGCTCCATTCACAATCTTACTCTTGACAGTTCCTTTTGCATCTGCGGTTATTTCCGTTTAAATGACACGTTCTGCTGATTGCGTGCATGCACAGCTACAGTATATATAGTGACATGACAATCAGGGGCGTGCATAGTGCTGGATGTTCACATATCTATGCATATACATGCATACACATAGACACTGTATATGATTCAGTCCGCAATTTGATATAAAAAAACATGTTGCTTACAAGTATGAATTAGTTGATGCCGCCTGTAGTCTTTTTTATTTGTAAAGCCTAAGCCGCAGTCATCACACCGGTACGGAAGATTGTTCGAGCCGTTATGTATTTTCTCATGAAGGGCCAATTTCCACTTCCACCTGAAGGCTTTATTGCATTTGGAGCAGGGATGTGGTTTATCGCCTGTAGAGATTTCAGGAAATGAAGTAAACCTCTCTGTATACGTCATCATCTAAAACATATATAGTGTTTGTAAATAAGAAAAAATATATTCCTCACCTGAATGACTTTTCATGTGTCTTGTGACTTTGGCCTTTTGATTAAATCTTCTAGAACATATTGTACATTCGAATGGAAGTTCACCTGCAAGATTTAAAGCGTAACGCTCACAAAATTCGTTCCATGGTATTGTAATATTTTAATGGACTGTTCCCGAGTAAACAAAACATAGCATGTGAAGGATTTTGTATATACATCGTGTTAGGAAGAAATGAACGAGTTCCGACTACAGGTTGAATTTAAAAGTGGGATTATATTAAAAATAACCGTATTTTTTTTTTAAATCCATTAATGCTTACCCGTGTGAGTTCTTAAATGGTATTCGTAATGCGTTTTGGTAATGAAACCATTCCCACAAACATCACAGATAAAAGGTTTTTTCTTCCCTTCAGCACAAAACTCATGGTAATTAATGTTAAGTTTTGTTTTGAATTTCTTCTGGCAGCAAGTGCACTCGTACCAGATCGGTCCCTCTACACACACACATTTATAAACAGAACTGACTGTTTTGTTACGACGGGAGGAAGTGTAAACTTTATAAATACAAATAGATAATAATTACCCAATAGAGAAATAATTATTTTTACTTTGTCATTTACCTTCTTCAGAGGGGATCACTTTAATATGATTGGGAATTGGAATTGTTTTTTTGTGCTTCCTTTTCTTCTTGGATTCCTGCATTCTACTTGAGTACTAAAATCCTTTCCGTAATGCACTCCGTAATGACTTTAAAAGTCTGGATCCAAGTAGAACGTTCCCCTTGGGCGTTAAGAACTCATAGAGTACAGTCTGACTCACACCCAGGAGTATAAATTCTAATAAATTGTGAAAACAAAACTAGAATAATTGAAGGCAGGCTCGTAAACTTTGTCTGTAGACTGGGGTGAGTTAAGAACTGCCGTGCACACAAGTGAATCAGATAAATCGTGAGTGCACACAGAGAACGTAGCCAAGTCAGATGAGTTTCGACTGGATGAGTGCTTAATTACATGGATAAAAAAAAAGCCACATATGAAAAACACCGGATAGGATTCACTTCAAGAAGACAAACGTGAATGATTGGAAACTTTTACGCAAGAAAAGCAATGGCAAGTAATCTCTTCACCGAGACACTGTGGTCTCCGCAGTTACCGTCGTCATCACACGATCCTTCCGTGTATGTTGGTGCAGGTGTGCTGATGAAATTCCATTAGAATCTTTATTTAACAACCTGTATTGTTGTCGTGTACGTTTACTTTGGCCTGGAGCGAATTGTTAATGTTTTGAACCTGTTAGGATAATGCAGCACTGCTTAAGTGTACAAAGACCAGAATCAATGTTAAATACCTAGTTTTATACTATACCGTGGGCATTTACTGGCATCTCCGTTCTGCATATTAACCCTTTCATATAGGTACATACGCACATACCTACGAGGTAATTGTAAGAAGGTACGTCGACCCTAGTTATTGGGACTTGTATAGCCGTGAATCATGACGATTATATACCGTTCTAGCCAGTCCAACGGACCGTATCCCACTTTGTGTTCTCTTATTAAATAATTCTAAACTTCCATTGCTTTTTATTACAAACTATTATTTACTGAGAGGACAAGTCAATTGCAGTGCAAGTCGGTCAGACTCGGCTTTACGACTGGACAACCCGATTCAGAGCACATTTCTCCGTTATATGACAAGGTGTTATATGTAGATACATAGTCCACACCACACCTAATTCCAAATACCAATTAAGGTAACCAGCGAAGATTGTTTTCTTAATTTATGGATGATTCATGATTCCCAACAGTTTGAATTTCTTCACCTGGCTTTTAGTGTATTCCTAAACGGGTGGGAAATCATTACATAAATCATCCAGACATATAAATACTAGTTTATAATATCTTTATGGAAAAGAGCTGTGATGCTTAATCAAGAGTATGAGCCCAACATGTGCCCTTTTTGTAGAGAGTGTACACACACTCACATGCAGACAGTCGCAGGTTGTTAATAATATTGAGATGACTTTACGTTGAAACTTGAAGACTTTCTGGGGAGTTGATGCCGAAGACGAAACCATACTCATTTCACAGTAGATGGACTTTCCATGTTTCCTATCATTACCATGCCTTTGACAGTTCAACAATTTCAACAATAGTACATGCAACAATAACGAGTAATTGGCTTGGCATTTTCTTTAAAAATGTGAGGCTTTCGTGTGGAATTACAGTCGGCTGGAGAAACAAGATAAAAACCAAAGTGGTTTTATGCAGCATTGTTTTAGTGTAATATTACCAAATTATGTATATTGTGAGTATTTTCAGCGCAGTTAAAATCAAGTGGTGATGGTATCTCCGTATTCTTGTTTAGTCGGAGGTAACATTCATCTACATGTTTACATGCATATTTTCACATTGAATGCAAGATAACAGCCGTACACATGAGAATGCATGGAGATGCATATACGTTAGAATTATTACAGACAGTCGATGAAATCCAGCACGAAGGGTAAAAGTAGCACAGTAATGTTTTTTTCAGGTGTGTTTAAACATAGGCACTCGGTGGGATCTTCAAAAGAATGTTTTAATCAAAAATCTCATTTTCATAACGGCTCGTAAAGTGCAGCGTAATGCTAATGGTTGCCACTAAAAGACAATGTCAAATTCTATCGGACTCTTCTATTTCGGGCGTCTTCTCAAAATACAGAGGTACTCACTACTGACCATGACCATATTATGTTCGTTTCACTCACCATTTCCATTTGTTCATTGATGCTGTAACACGGGCTATTACTTGTACGACATTGAAGGGATGTGTTTACGGATGCGCTGGTGGGTCGAAAACTGAAGGTAGAACTATCTGTGTTGTTGTGAGCAATGAGCAAGTAACTTGAAATTCAACTTTTGAGGGAAAACTAGAACGCAAAGTCAACTAGATTATTTCAAATAATTCAAATTCAAATACAAACCAACTATGAACGTGTTTACTGAACTATATTCGGGGAAACTTGTCTGTACTGTATGAGCGGAGCGGTGCTCACATTTTGAACGGTTATTTGCAACCATGGTCATGCTATATTTTTACAGATTAAATCGCGACGGATGAAGCAAATTGCTGTATTGTTGAGGCAAATTACTAATTGTAAATCGCCCATGTGCTTCCCAGATTACCAGAACCAATGTGTATGGTCCTGTTTAAGCATGACATTTCAATCCTAAAAAAGTGCAAAGCTGTGATTACAAAAACGGGCAATTTGAGCACATGGTTCATGGCCTTAAGCATAGTAAAACTTGCTGAAGTTATACATGAAAGTATTTTATAGAGTTAACGCTAAACTCAAAACTATGCCGTGTGAGTGACTTTCCACCACAGAGTCATTACAATGTAGGCTATTGAAATAATTCCCAAGACATGTGACTTTTACAGTATTTTTCGACTCTCCAAACTCCCTGTGGGGCATTTTACTAATCAATTTAGGAAAATAATCTTGGATTAGTGCTTCCTGAACCATGAATTACGGTATTTCCCGATTATACTGCAAAGCCCGAATTACACATACTATCCAAAATCCCATAGGGTTGACAAGATGAAATTCATGCACTGTGATGCGTAACTGGTATGAATTACACACACATATGTATGTTTGTATATGCACATACAATAAAATACCATACCATAACAAAAATCTGGAATACTAATACTAACGATCTTACATATCTACAATACAGGTCCAACCTTCATTGTTAGCTAAAATATAAACCAGGCTTATGATTACTTATTATATGAAGTCATAAATCCCAGCCTTTCAAAGTCAAACAAGTCAGATGAACACTAGCAATGGGTGATTACCTTCTTGGAACACCCGATAAAGAGGGCGCCACAATTTATGGAATCATAAGACAGATAATTAGGGACAATCAAATGTCAAGACAACCAGGATCTTGGGGAAAATGAGATTGAAAAAATATTCAATAGTGGAGGAGATAATAGACCTCATCATCCAACGAAGACCTTACTGACAACAGCCGCCCATGCCAACTCAAGCTCAATAATTGTCAGACCCCAGACACTTGTTTACTCTGTGACAAACGTCTTTGACAAACAACATTCAAAAGTAATCTAATTGTACATACAAAGTAATCCCGATCCTCTTAATATCATGTAATTACATACACATTTACCCAGAAATTCTCCCAGTCCCAAGTATCTGCTGAATTTCATCTCCATCAATTCTGTATCTTCGAATTCACCAGTAAAATCCATTAATAGTTCTTTATGGCCCGTGTAATTGTTCCCCTTCAAATTTGGGGTTCATGGCGTAGAACATTCCTGCTCCTCCATTGTAAACCTATGTACAATTATTCGTGGAAGACTATATTATAGACTTCCACGAAGCTGTTCATCCAGCAGAAGGATTTATTACAATACTTTATTGTGTTAATTTGTAAATGCAATATAATGGGTAAGCCATGAACCTCTCCATCCAAGGAGAGATAATTTCATCTGAGGAGAGAGATGAAATTCCGCCAGAAGAGTTAGCTTTTCGGGTGTCATCGTCTGTTCCCATTTCCCATTAATCATTCTGTCCTATGTATTTTACAACTTACATAATTAAATACCACTTCATTAGGTTTAATTACTTGGAATGCGTGGCTAAAACCTTAATTTGGCAATTTGTGGTGATCATGCTCCAACCTACTTTTATCTAGCAGTCAATTTTTGTCCCGCTTTGTCGGAGTTATTACTGCAACGCGTATTGTGATAATTAGCCATGTGTAAGTATGTATATGCACATTATTATATATTGTCCCAGTCTCAAAACACCCCACCCCGGGAAGGAGAAGTGTTACGACATTATTAGAATAACTATAGTTGTTATTATTGAGTCAAACAATTATTGCTAGTTTTAGAAATAATGAATTATAATATTATGAAAGATATTCACCAATACTTACTACACGATGCTTAGCTAACTAAATGACTACAATCTATTCTGTTGAATAAATTAAGGGAGGTCATTCCGTGTTTAGCTCTTGACATAACTTGACCTATCTTTACTACTCTCTACCACTGAGCCACCCTACACTATTTCACTCATACATTTTACAATCCTACAAGGCGCCTGGATCGTGAACGTTCCTTGCTCTTCTGTGGTAAATTCTTTATTGCTAAAGACATTTATTTTTCACCCTTTTTGTACACAGCCACATAACACATCCTCACTCTCACTCAAATACATAATTTTCATTTCTAAATTTAACCTCCATCAATTAAAACAGTTTGACCTGCGTTAATTTTCAAAATTTGACCAGCGTTAACTGTCTCAGTTTGACCTGCGTTAATTTTCCAAATTTGACCAGCGTTAACTGTATCCGTTTAACCAACATAAATATTTCATAAATCTGACCAGAGTTGACTTACAGTCTGACCTGAGTTGATTTTCATGAATAAAAATTCACACTTGATCCGACCAGTGTTGACTTTACAGTCTGACCTGGGTTTAATTAATGTATCGTAGTTCTGACCTGTGTTGACCATTGTGTCTGACCAGTTGTTGAACTACCACAATAATTATTTTCTGAAAAGTGTAAAATTCAGGGGAATCCCTGCCAAAATTTTCTTTTTTTCCCAAAAACTTTGATTTTTTTTAAAAAAAAGTGTAAAAATTAGGGAAACCCCTGCCCAAAATTTCCTTCATTTTCTAAAACTTCGATTTTTTTTGAAAAAGTGTAATAATAGGGGGAACCCCTGCCAAAATTTTTTCGGAATCTCAGAAACTCTGATTTCTTTTTATTAATGATAAAATTTGAGAAATATAAATAACAAGTGATATCAGCTGAACAAATCCCTGCTCAATTTTTTTTAAACATTATTTTTAACGGTGGAAGTCGCCGCGACCGGAAAATCTCACTGCCAACCCCATAGTCCTCATGAACATAATCCTGACAGTCAGTAATAGATATTAACCATGACTTCATTCTTACCGAACGAAATATTCTCCAACATTCCCACCTACGATGGACAATCATCATGCAAAACTTGGCTGAAATCCTTAAACTACCGATGTACCCATTTCAAACTGACTGACAAATGGAAATTCGAAAATATGGATTATCTACTCAAAGGAACTGCTCTACATTGGTGGAATTTTTCCAACGACAATTTTCTAGAGAATTTAAATATTGCTAACTCCCAACTACGTTTCAAGGAATTTGAAGAACAAATCCAGAATGCATTTTCAGAAAAAGACGATAAAGCCATTGCTACAGCAGAAAATTCAACCACTGTATTTCATGCGGAAACAGACAACACTCGCGATTACA
Organism: Allacma fusca; assembly: GCA_947179485.1. Taxonomy (NCBI): domain Eukaryota; kingdom Metazoa; phylum Arthropoda; class Collembola; order Symphypleona; family Sminthuridae; genus Allacma; species Allacma fusca. The sequence goes on along the minus strand of OX359247.1, from coordinate 14,741,254 downwards.
TTTACAAGAAATTAAGTATCTTTAAACGTATGGACCCTACAATGACTGACTCCTGTAAACTCGACTACCTATACCAAGGACTACCTCAAGATCTGGCCTGGAATTTACAACTAAAACTTGGCGCTGACGGTACCATTGAACAATTTCAAAAACAATTAGATTTCTATACCTCTAAATTACAATCCCACAACGCTCAACTTCTGCAACAACAACATCCAACAGACATGGCCAAACTTTATGAATTCCCAATAAGAAACACTAGTCAACCACAACTTCAAACTCTGAATATGCATATACCGACAGACCAGATACCAGCTGAACTACCCCAAACAACTACAACTACATCCCACACTTGTCCATTCTGTAATACAAACACCCACCAACTACGCCACTGCTATACGTTCAAACGATGGCTAAATGATACTAATATCGTTACCAGCAAACCAAATAATAACTATCAACGACGAAACGACCCTACAACTCAACAACAATTTGGACAACTCGACCAACAATTTCCTAATCACAGCCCAAATCAACTTAATCATCTAAATACAATCTACGATTCAATCAGTGACCACTACCCTTCAAATGAGGACCAATACTGGCGATCGGAAAACTAAATCGCCTGGTGAAGAAGGGAGATCATCAGGCTACACAACAAGTCATCACGGAAACCTCCCACCGTATCAGCAATCCTAGAACCAACCCAAAACTCATCCCATTAATGTCAATTGTATTTGATAGTCCTCCCACTCCCCCACGAAAACGGAAACATCCGCCTTCGTTATCCCTTATTCCCAAAACGTTCCCCAACTCTCCATATACCCCAGATTATCCCCGTTACTTCCCGCGACAAGGATCTGATCCACGACACCACCGAATTCATTCTACTGCCAAGAAAAACATCTCTAACTCCCAACATCAAACGCCTGTTCTAGAAGAACTATACCGACACATGATCAAAATTCCCACACTACCCCGCACAGCATTCAAGAATGCAAAATCCAGCAAGCGAATAATTAATTACTCCTCATCTCCCAATAATTTTTGCAGTCTTCCCCAAACAAATAGTTTCAGAGAACTGAGCAAACAACTGAGATGGAATAACCAACATAAATACCATCATAAGAACAACTGCAATAAAAGACATGTCAGCTTCCCAAGAAAGGACTTACAGCAACGAAGACACTTTAGCAACCACTATACAGAATACAAGAATTACCCTACCTCCAATTTACCAAATTACCAATACCAACCCTCAAACACAACATTACCACCAACTTGTTCATTCTGTAATACTGGCAATCACAAACTACGTGACTGCTATGCCTTCAGACAATGGATAACAATGCAATCAAGAACACCATGACTTCTACCAGAATAAACGTCAATTAGTTAATTTCCAATCCATTGCTATGACCAGAAACCTACAGCAATAAGTGATTGACCTATAACACCCCATGACGGAGAGATGTCCCAGTCTCAAAACACCCCACCCCGGGAAGGAGAAGTGTTACGACATTATTAGAATAACTATAGTTGTTATTATTGAGTCAAACAATTATTGCTAGTTTTAGAAATAATGAATTATAATATTATGAAAGATATTCACCAATACTTACTACACGATGCTTAGCTAACTAAATGACTACAATCTATTCTGTTGAATAAATTAAGGGAGGTCATTCCGTGTTTAGCTCTTGACATAACTTGACCTATCTTTACTACTCTCTACCACTGAGCCACCCTACACTATTTCACTCATACATTTTACAATCCTACAATATAGAGTATCATCATGTTCCTACAGAAACCAGAGGAAAAATCCAACAATTTTATTGCTTACAGACAAACTGACCGCGGCAGTGTTAATTACGCACATTTATCAACTTCACACAAAGATTCAAAGATCCGTCCTGTAGATCATATATGAGACAATGAGGATGTACCTTTATGTATGTATTTAAGCACTTGAGGACCTGTAACTACAGATAATACAGAAGAGCTCTCACAATTACGAGTGCAAGGACTTTTACTTTTTCCCTTGTTAATCATTATTTTTATTGACGTGTTCATTTCAAAGGCTGCCCATTATTCCTCAAAAGTAATAAATATTTTTGAAGTGTGATGTACCTTACTTTAATTACTTATTTATTCCATTTGATTATAGGGATCGTTACTGGATTTAAAAAAACAATTTTTTATTATGCTATATAAATAATTACTACTGTATTTATCTTATTTCATAATAATGCTACTAAAAATAATTTTGTTTTTACAAAACTACTGTCCTGTCATGTGTCCGTAACGTTATATTGATTGTATGTATGAGTATTGGGATTTTTTTTGGGCAATAATATGATGAACCTTGAAATGTACTAAAATTAATATAAAATTAATTTAATTTATATTATTATTTTTATTGTTAATTTAATTTTTCAAAAATGCTAACTACATAATATATCTGGAAGACTAGTGCAAGCGCCATCTAGCAAGTTAGTGTGATCTTTGAAGCTTGCGGGAACTTTCAAGTTTTGGAAACCTTGGATTTTTAATGTTTTAATATAAAGGGAAGTTTATGGTAAAAATATCAAGTCAAGGGGTTTAAAGCCGAATTCACGGGACTTGGAGATTTCAGGAGAAAAGATTTGAAGGTAATATAAAAAATGTGAATTTGTTTATATTATTTGAATTGGAATATTGTAAGGATGAAGGAAGGAAGATTAATTCAAATAGGAAATATTTTTCCAGGTTGCTTTCAGTTCTGGTTGTGTGTACAGTCCACCACAATGGCACTTACAGATGAGGGAAGGAGAATTCTGGGCAACCGGGTTGCCGTTGATGACGTACGGATGATGAGGTCAAATTTCAATACAATTTTTGTCGGGCCCGATGGTGAGAATTTTCTGTACAAGAATAAGATCATGCTCAAGTACACATCCCTAACGACTCTCCTTGCTGCGGTTGCTGATGTGACTCTGAACGAACGAAAAGTGAGTGTTTGGACCGTGATTAGACTGTCGATGAAGCTTAATTTGAGTAGTACAGTGGGCAGTAACTACTATTATTTTTGGAGGAATGTTTTCAGGACAATTATTGTACTATTCGTTACTTTTAGGGTGTGGTGCCAGTTGTGCGGAGAACAATTTTTTATGCATACCCGATCATTGGAGGAGGTTTGGCGTACACTTTTACATTGAACACGCTAGCCTCAATCAGGAATGAGGAGCACAGTCTGTTGAATCATTTTTTTGCTGGTCAAGCAGCCGGTGCAGTTGTTGGAGCTGCAAGTAATGTCCTTCTTATGCTGGTTGTAGAGTCAAGGGAGTCAGATTTGAATTTAGAAATGGAATTCGAATGGTCTTTCATGAAATCTTAAAACTCAAAAAGAATTATGGCCACTGAATCTAAATGATTGTCAGATTTGGGAGTATTTTGAGAATCCGATTTAGTTTTGACAGCTTTTCGTTTAGACTTTCAGTTTTCTAGGAACATTTTAAGTGATATCCTTGCCATCTGGATTGTTTTCTGTGATGCTGTGGCAATACCATTGAGGGCATATCTGATGAAAATTCTCAGCGCAAAACAGTTAAACTAATTTCTAAAGGTCAAAATCTAAATCGATTGAATCTCAAACTTATCAAGTACAGGCTAAATTCTCAATCTAATTAGCAGTTGAATTAAGAATTTAAATCTAAATTCTACATGTGGTTTTGCTGAGTTCTGAGGATTTCAAAATTAGTAGAATTCTGAATCGGAATCCAAATCTATACTCTTAAGTGCAAATCCTCACATGGATTCTTACGGAAATCTGAATTAAAATCTGATTTGCTCGACTCTGCAACCATCATTACGAGTATATACCAGTGGGGGTTCCCCCAGGTAGATCTGCGAAAACTAATTTGTAATTTTGCTGGGATCCCACAGATAAATGCTTCACAACTGGAGTGGTCATGGGAATCGCCATCGGTTTCATGGGAGCTTTGTATAAAAACGCAAAACTTCTTGGTGGTGATTTAATGCCGGATGTGACCAAGTTGCGCAAGGAAATAGGCTACCCATTCTCTTACAAATATGATTTCACCCTTGTTAGCGACGTACCCCGGAGGTGGGTACGTGAACTTCCCAAAGAGGAGTCCTAGAGAATTACTGTGTGTACGGTTGCCATCAGAGAATATTACTCCTATAAGTCAGGGTATGGCTGCCCTTAGCTGACCTGATATGTAGTTATGGAGTTACAATTGCTAGTTGCTAATTACCGCTGTAAAATAAAATTATCGTCTAAAACTCGTTTTTGTGGGACAAAGTCATTGATATTAAGCTTTTTTCGCATGAATGCAAACTTTATTTCTTGAAAATTCAAACAGAACCACACTACCGGCGTAAATCTGAATGGTTTTAAATAATTGTAAGTTAAGTCTGTCGCTGACGATTTAAGTACAGGAGTTTACACACTTGATCGATATCTAAATCAGACGCGGGTGGAATTTGCCTATGAGGTTGTACCTCAACATTGTTGCCATACAATTTTAAATCCCCAAATGTCTCAACTTGATTATTGTCTGATATCCTCAGACTCTTTCTTCTACCACGCTGTTTCACTTCAAGAAGTTCATCACTGATAGGGATTTCATCCAACGGAAGAGTATTTGGAATTGAATTTTTATCGTGTACGGAGCTCATCGAATCCATCTTGCCATCGTGAAGACTATTCATGGCAGGATAAATACAAAATGCGAATAAAAATAAAACAGTGCAGAAGAAAACGGGTATCGCCACAGCCCAGTATTTTTGCGGCGGTTCATAAGTCCACGTCTTGGTTACTGAAGTAGGGATAATCACCCACAGAAAATGAATTGCAAGAAACGATACAAAAATTAAATACAAAACAAATCCATACACGCCACGAGAGACTTGGGGATTTGGCGAATGCTCAACTTCCATGACGCCCTTTATTGTCCTTCCAACCTTGAACAATGTATTCTTCAACTACTAAGTTTCTGCTGTTTAGGAGCTTTTATTGAAAACTCATCGATAGTTTTACGAACGAGTGCAAGGTGATCAAAAAAAGAATTCGATGACATACGAAGCTGTCGAGGTTCAGGGGCAGTCAACGTTCTGTAAATAAATTCATGAAACGATAAACAAAGCTATGTTACTTTTTCTCGTAAAGGAGCATGCATATAATATATACATGAAGTATGAAATAACTGTAGACTTTGCCCACGATTTTTTTCTTTTCAAATTCAAACCATGAAACTTCTGAATTACTATAATTTGCCCTTGAAAGATGAAAATATCTGAAACCTACACTAATTATTTCAGACCCAAAAGGTCAGTCTTTTGACTCCCCGCTTATCTAAGTGAACAAAAATCCCCAGAATTGGGCATGTGTAATAGATTGGTGTAAGGGTTGATGTAATAGATAAGAGATAAGGCGGATCACAATGCAAAGTTGGAAGTGGGACTTGGGTGCCGTTTCAGGCAATAGATGTGACGTCAGTGCACATTCGGACCGTACATTCGGGGTTCGCCTGGTTTTAGTCAATCTTGCGTGTAGCTTTATCCATAATTACCAATATTTTAAAGAGTTAAGTAATATTAAATACTGAAATAGTTAGTGACGTGGCCAACTGCCAAAATTTAAACAAATAAAAATTTACAGTTGCAAAACAATGATTTCCATCGATTCCCCTAAAATGTAGAGCTTTCGAATGTGAACCTAACAAAGTTTACAAGGAGCGGATTATGCACGTCTTGTGTACTAATGATTGAATATTTACTGAAATAATTGTATGCTGGAATTCCAACCTCGGACGAGTTACATCCAACAAATAACTGCCTTGCTTCTTTCTTGCTTGTGTACCACTGAATACACACATTCTCTCTCCCTTTCTCACTTGATCCGCCCTACCTCTTATAAGATTACACTGGATTCCATATCTTCCCATACAGCAGCAGATGGAAATTTTGGTTTAGAACAGATCGCCAAGTCTTATTGTTCATCATGATTATGAAAAAATAACCACTTTAAAGCCTGAATATACGAGCCATGGGATTTCAGACTTCATATAAATATTTTTGAGTTTCTTAACGTCAAATTACCGTGGATTGAATTTTAAAGAAAAATCGAGAGTAACATCTAAAATCTCAAAAGCGTTTCGGGTATCAATAAAATTGCGGGATCCAGCAGGTGCGGACTACTGGCTCATTTTTTCGATAAAATGCGGGACTGGCTTTGGTGGGATGAGACAATCAAATGCAGGTTTGACAGAATTCCGGGTTGCATCCGCCAATTGCATGAGTGACTACTTTTATGAGCTGACTTGATGGGGTAGCGGGTCAGACTAGAATAATGAGTCTACGAGAGGGGATAGAGGAATCAGAGGATGGCGGGATCAGTTAGGGGGACGGAATGCATGTGTTCCCATTGTGATGCAAACAATTTACAAGGAATGTCTTGATGAAAGATGGTTGTACGTAGGTCACCTACATGGTAGAATAGTACCGCAGGGTAATTCGTAGTAGACTTCAGTGAGACATAACAAATATGAAGACTTTTCCTTGTAAAGTTTGCATCAATTTCTGAACATATACTTTGATTTGATTCCGTCCACCAACTGATCCCGCCGTCCATCTTTTGGACTCATAATGCTGACCCGTCCAGCATTTTGTGGACTCAGTCCAAAATCCTTCATTGTATATCCTCCTCCCGGCGTCCGTCTAATGCAAATTGTATTTATTCATCCCGCCATCCGTCACTCCCGGATTTTATAGACAAAATTCGCCACTCTGTACGTTTGGGATCCAGAACACCGACGCGTTTCCTCCTAAAATAACTCCAACTAATTTTGAAATTGAGAATACTACAACGAACGTACAGAATCAAATTATTCTTCTCACAATGCAACTCCTTGTTACACTGATTTCGCTTGGGTTCCTTATCCACTACTAAAGTATTGTAAGCTACGCTGGCTTCGTATTCAGACTCAAACGGGATGACTAATTTCAGGGTTGGTTGTTCAGCTGGATTGTCCATGCCTGTGAACGGATACAAAAATGTTTAAGACACTACGTGTATTTTTTACTAAAGAATATTTAACATGCTGACAAACAAATATTCATTTCGTAAAAACTATTTTTTAATATATCTACAAATAATACGTCGGAATGACATAATTTCAAAAACAATTTAAGACTTACTGTAATTTCTTTACTCTCAATAAGTAATGTTCGTGTTCCAAAATTACAAGTTACTTTATGCCTATTGCCTATGTCAATACACGTTCAATCCCATCCTGTTAAACCGCCCTTGAAATTGAAATTCAGAACATTCAGTGCCTACCAGCCTTTATTCAATTTCTGAAGACTCGTCATCTCATTCTCGTTAAATGAAAGTGTAGTATTTAAAATAATTGTTTATTCACATTTGTAGTCTAAGTATTAAATAGTCCATAAAATACAGTATTTTTTTAAAAATCCTTTTTTCTTTATTAAGTTATTCGTAGGCTGTTGCGAGGCCCGAATTCCCTGTATTGAAGGCCAACATTATTTTTAGAATTTTTGAACTCGCATAGCAGTGAACATTTTTATTAAAAGTTCAAACATGGCATATTTTCTTAACTGTTCAAGAGTAAGTCAGAAATATATTAGGGGTGAAGGTAAAGCATTTCATAAATTGGTTTGTATTTTAAACTAATTTTTCGTATTTTCTAATAATTAGTATTATGTTGTCGAATTTTCTGAAACTACATGCGATGCTAAATGCAAGTATTTTTAAAAGTATTCTTCAAAAACGCCTGTGAATATTTTTAATTGTATTTAGACTTCGGAGCGTCAGTGTAATATACTTATAGTTTGGAATTTTTAAATAACAATTATTTTCCAGCTATCTGGGCATAATAAGCAATTTAATGAATTTCATATTTAGTCTTGATGAATTTTTAGTGTTCTTGTTTCAAAAATAATTAATGTTCTAGTGTAAGTTGTATAACTATATACAGTCAAAATGAAGCCCTTCAATTTCTCTTCAATCTTTAACACTACGGAGAGTATGTAGAACTGGGTAACCCTGTATTTATTGTTGTGTGTAAAAATATATACCCAGAAGTACTTTATCGAGTGCTATATGCGTGGAGGTAGCCTTAAAGCTTATGAACAAACCCTACCATGACATCTACCTGAAGACGTATTATGCAGAAGCACAAAACGGATTCCAATTTCCAAACCTTTCACGCGTTCTCGGTCGACAAATAATTCCGGCTTACGGTAGTAGTTGAGAGTGACGGAATCTGGGCAGAATTGACTTCGTGTATAATTAATTATTATCACAAACAGGTAATTAATTTTTCATTCATTATATTCTCACAGTTTTGGTCTGTTCGGGACGAAGTAGTGACTTTCGAAATTTAAATGGTGGGATTGTGAATTTTTTAGCAGTCTGTCGGAAATCTTGGTCATACATCATGGCGTTGAATTTGACTGTCAAAGTACATCCCACTGTACTCTTCCAGATTGTAAATGCGTATGAGAGGAGGAATCTAGACCGGACATCTATTTTGGGAACTTTACTCGGTAAATAAGAAATCAATTTGAAATTATGAACTCACAAGTATGAAGTGTGAATTTAGGAGAGTAAAGGGACATTAACGGATCAATTTGGGAATGGCAGTGTGGCTTGTGAGCCCGGCCGGTTACCCCATGGACCCCATGAGTAAAATCATTTGGGCGTAATTGCATTTCTTAAATATGTATTAGATTACTACGTGTACTGGAATGTTAGATAAAGGATTTGATTTAGTTGGGTTGTGTTAGTGAGGTAGGTGTATCTAACTTTTATCTAAATTTAGATGTCATTCTAAGGATGCGTCTTTCAGGCAAAGTTGTAGGGTAATCGTTTTTTTGGGATGTTGTTTTTACGTGCATAATTTAATCTTCTAGGCATTCATTGTGCCATATTCAGGCAAAAGGCGGGGAATGGTCCTTAACGCATCAGTTACTGAAATCTTGTTTGAGTGATGGTGGTAAGAAGGGTAATTCAAATATCGAGCTGTAGGGGTAGCCCTTTCTATAAACGGGGGTCTTTATGGAACCATCTAATTGCATCAGTATCAGAATAAGTGGGGATGCAAGTTTGTTTGTCTTCAATCTCAGATGTTAATTGTATGTTGGGGTGAAATTGATTAATTTGTACCAGTATGTCTTCGTATTTGTTCGGATGGGCAATAGCAAATATGTCATATTGTGTCGTGTATGTATGTAGATATCTTATCCGGAAGATAATGCCGAGAAGGCCTTTCATAATTGTCTTCTAAGCTTTGTAAATGTATGTCGGCTAATGAGACAGAAATGAGATTTCCCATGGGGCTAAGGTCGGTTTGTTACAGGGGTGTAAGTAGAACCTCGGAAAACTGTTTTTATTCAAGTTTTTGGGAATAATATATGTCTATTGCATATTTTTAGTATTTCAATGTGTTCCCCGTGTCTCTAATGGCAGGTTTACAGTCTACTTTTCCGTGTTGCTTAGACTTGAAGGCATTCAGGGTTGAGCTTGTTCCACTCGTCCTCTGACTCCAAAAAAGTCAAGAGGGTTAGTATTAAGTGACTTGACAGGTATCTCCAAATTACTGATAATTGTAATCCCGGTTTACTTCTTCAGAATCTCCTCAAATGCCCGAATCTCCGCAATATGTTGGGCAGTGTGTGAACTAGTAGCATCGCGGTGTACACACACTTGACCATGTCTTTTACTTGGAATTTCATTTTTCAACTTGGATACATGGTCCAATATATACTAATAGGCTGCACTCAAATTAATTTTGCAGAACGGCCCTGCTGGACATTGCTCCCAACAGCATAATCTTGTCACCAGCTCTTTCGTTTGTATCGAGGGTTAGTACCCGTGAGCTGCTCTTTGTATTTACATCCCTCTAATTATTTTACGTATTTGAACTATCATTGGTAGATATTTTCATTAAGTTCATCGCAGCATCAGTTGTCATTTTATCTTGTATCGTTAGTTCCATGTTGAATCTCTGAAGTAATATTTACTGTACCTAATGTTTCTTTCATAGGTAAATTTGGTAATAGGGATGTCAGATCAAAACAAATCGTAATATAATCTTTGGCTGTGGTTGAGCCTGCAAATTTTTGCTTGCATATTGTTTGTAGACTAATGAATTGATTTGTAATATTATTCTTTTAGAAACTTGATTAGTTTATAGTCATTAATTGGTCGTAAAGGAGGGATTTCTTAGTGAATTTTAGACAGACCAAATATATTCAAAAATACTTTTAAAAGATTTGTGTTAATCTGCTACTTTTCCGTTTCAGTTCATTATATCGCAGGTTTTATTTAATTTAGAGTACGTTTTTGTTGGATCTTCAAATCAAATATCATTCCGGCCGTTATTTTTCCTGCAACTTGGTCTTGTCTTCAGTTGTAGTTTATTCAAGTCCTTCTGTCTCGCACCTGCGTTTAGAAAAATCATCTCGAATTTGTCCGACTAAATTAACGATTGAAGTTGATACTTAAAGATGTTGTACTGCTTCCTTCCTAGTGCAGGTTCAGAGAGCCGCGGCTCAAGTAGCCAATATTGTAGACTTGGAGTTGCTGTAAAATCGACTTCATTTGCAACCTAACAAGTAATCGTGGAGAAAGTTATTTCAGTACCTCGCGCGCAGGGGCATCCCGCGCCACATGCGGGAACCTCTGAAAGTTAGGTACTATTTTTAACGCCAAAAACCTCCTCTATCCATTAGTCAAAAGCTTTCTCCAATTGACGAGACGTCACCTGCACATTGTGCAAGTAAAGAAAAAATGGTTTCCACCCATATCTGTAGATCAGTCAACATCTGATTACGCTAGGATTGCTGGGTGTTTTCTTTCTAATGTCTCAGCAATGCACGCAAAATTTTATTGTGTTGCCTAAAACCCCAGAACGAAAATCCATTCTTGCAGTTATTACTATCTGTACAGTCTTATTTGATGTTGATAATTATACTTGAATCTTCTATCTCACATGTAGACTTTCTCCTGGCACAGCACCCATAATGTGAAACACACCAACCTTCAAAAGAAAGTACATTTCGTGTTTAAACGAAGGATCCATTTCCAATAAGGGACAGGGTTTCCAGTCAATAAGACTGGCAGCCCTATACCCAAACTATATCGGTTCAATCCGTGACTTTTCCATTAGTTTAGATGAATGTACACGTTTATTTTTATTAGTATAACGCGCATTTTATCAGTACGTGGGTACGTATTATGGTATGGTACTTGCAAGTTTATATTTGTTAGAAACTGTCTCCGTCAACAAAATTCACAAACTGGTGGTTCCATGATTTTATTTTAGGTTGTTGTGTTATTTTATAAACTACGGTGTAGTTATAACGTTACAATTAAAACTGCAGTCAAAAAATCAATAACGTTATTAGTAATGTATATTAATGGATTGTTTTTTCAGGAACAATTGACAAGACCACTGTTGAAGTTTCAAACTGTTTTGTAGTTCCGCACAGTATCAGTGACTCGGATGGAACGGTAATAATTTATTAACTCCTCGTGCAATTCATGAAGTAATAAAAGTTGAATTTCTGGAATCGTAAATGAAATGGAAGCCTTTATTTTATTCGCCAGTCACCAGTACTTACTATTTATTTGTTACTTTAATTTGCACATAGGTTTCCATTGAAATGCATCTGGCTGATACGATGTATAAATTGAACAAACAAGTGCATCCTACTGAAGTGATAGTAGGATGGTGGACAACTGGATTTGAAGTCAACGCAATCGCTGTACCGATCAACGACTATTATTCTCGACAGTGCTCAAACCCCATTCATCTATTGGTTGACACGACCTTGCGAAGTGGAAAATTGAGCATCAAAGGATTTTTGCAGTAATTTTCATGCAGATATTGTTATCAGTTTTGTTTATTTTTGCACAAAGTTGAGAACCTTGAAAATACTTGCTTTTATTTCAAGTATTTTATTTCCATTTCAGGGTTCTTCTTACCTTTGTTAAATAGTTTATGTTTGAATTTAAATTACCTCCTGCAATTTCATTACATTTGCATAATTATAGAGTTGATATCGGAGTTCCTGATGCATCTCAAGGAGCTATGTTCAGCCCATTACCCGTGGAAATAATTCAGTACCCACCAGAAGCTGTAGCTTGTAAGCTTTAATTTTAGTAAACATTTTATTATTTGTATTACTAACTGCTACTGTAAAGTAAAAGAGCAGCTATATTGATTAGTAACTATTAGTATGCATACTTAAAATCGGGATGATTTACTCTTGCAGTGAAGACACTGCTGAAGACTCGGATCACTGGGAAAGCGGAAATGTTGCAAGAATTGCCACAGATCGCGGAATCAACTCAGGATTTGCACGACCTTTTGACCACAGTATTACAATATGTGGATGATGTTCTAAACGATAAAATTGCACCTGACAATTCTATTGGACGTAATCTTCTCAAGTTAGTGCAGGCAGTACCATCGATGTCCCGAGATGATTTGGATAATATGTTGAACTCTCAAATCAAGGTAATGGTTACTTTCCCTGTGCGCATGCTACATAGTAGACCTAATATTCCTTTCTTATTTGTTTTAAAGTTTATAATCAGTATTATTGTGAATGACAAGTAATGTTTTCATTTTAGGATCTACTCATGTCCATGTACTTGGCGCAGTTGTCACGAGTGCAATCACAATTGAACGAGAAGCTATTAATGTCCTCCACAACTGTAAATCCCAACAATTAAAAACTTGATTCATTTTCCGTCTTTGTGGTATCTTGTTGGAATCATTCAGAAGAAACTTCTCGTTAATTGGGAAGTTAAGCTTGTAAAGCGTAAACATTTGGAATTTCCATTAAAATAATCTATACAGTTTTTAATCTCCAATGATTTTTACCATCGTTATTGCTTTTCTTTCATAGGAAGTCATAGTCCAATGTGGAATGCATATGTTTCATACTATGTTTAGAAACGTTAGAATGCCAGAATGAAAACCAGAAAATACGCCCGTGATTTTTATTTTACGCCTCTTTTGACTTTTTATTATTACGTCTTTTATCCATTCATTAGTAACATCTTGTATTTTTCATCCTTACCTCTAGATATATGCTTACTTATAGAAAAAATCGTATAATATAATAGTATAGTACAGTATAAGTTTTGTCAAAAAAATTACGGTGTTGTTTAATTATGTATAAGTATGTTTTCGTGTGGTGGTTGGTTGGTTGGTGGCTGTTCGTTTGTAGTGTGTAGGGATGTTGTGAATGTATACATAGTATATTGGGGGGGGGGGGTGAAAGCAAAATAATAATAATACAATGGTAAAGGCAACAAAAAAAATAGAAAAAAGAAGTACCTGCATTTTTTTTTCAAAAAGTAATAACGGTACAAAGGTACTTATTTTTCTGTTCCAGGAGAGTCATTACAATAGAAAAAATTAGTTGAAGAGACGAGAAAAAAATACACAAATATACATTCCATCATACGTTATTCCTATTACTTCATGTTTTTTTTAAAAAAAGTACATTTGGGCACGTTTTGGTTCAAAAAGTAAACTTATTTTCTTTTCTTGCATTTTTTACTAATGATAATAAAAAATGCAAAAATGGGAAAATCAACATTTGACATAAAATCTCATGTATAGTCTCGGTATAAAAATTAATGTATTTTCAATACTTTTAATCTATGCACGCAGATTGGTTGGTTCCTCATGCATATTATCATTCTAGTTTGCAAATGCTTTAAAAAAAAGTATAATGTGAGTTTCGCTTTCAATGTTGTCAAGCTGTTGCTGGTGCCGTGCTATTGTAAGGTCGGAAGCTCTTTGGTCTGATCAACATTGTGGCTCTCTTGAGTGTATAGTCCCAACCCTGTGGAAGAAAACAATTTGAAGTCAGTCACATTTACTATGCATTTTCACATGTTTAGCCTAACGGTTTCACATGTAGTTTTACATTTTCATGAGAATTAGTAATAAGCCATCGATGGGATCGTAACTAACAACAAAACAAGCATACATAAACAGAACAGAGTAAATTAAATGAGCGTATAGTAAACTAAATCAGCATGGTAACCTAAGTGAGTATATAGTAAACTACCATGGTTCAACAACGTGAGCCGTGAGTAACTATGAATACCTGAGTGAGGCCTAAAGGCAGAAATTGCAATGAGTTGCAATAATTAGAATGGGAAGTCCGGCTTTGGAAATTGAGAGATATCGGCTTTTAGTCAAATTGTCACTGAGCATTTGCCCCATGCAATACATACCCTACACTCAGATTTTGCTTTGCACTTGTAATCTCAACTTGAACGTATCTAGATCAAATCCTACTCAAACCTTTAAGTAAAGCTTCTCTCATCTAGTAACCTATATGTAACTGTAACTATTTAAAAACTATTACAAACCTGACGTCTAAATACAAATGCTAACTACCTTTGAATATCATGTTAAATATTTTCTCAAGATTCCCCGATTAGAGATAATAATTAATTGGAGGTACATTAATGGAGTCAGGACTGAATAGAAATAGGCTACATAATTATGACTTTATTATAAAGAAAAATAGATACATATGTTCGTGAGTTAGTTATACTATTAAACCGAGAATCATTAAAAACCCAACCATACTCAATATAGTCAGGAGACAGTGAAGTTGAAACAAGGTTTGGAATGTCTCATGTCATTAGAACAAGGCCTTAACAATTTCAGTATGCCACACTCCCACGCCTCAGCCTCCACCTGATTGTTCACTTGGTCATTTGCGTTTTGTATAAATTAAATGACAAATGTAGTAATAAGCATATATAGTGCTGAAGGTGCCACGCTTGTATCTCAATTTTACCTCATAACCACATCAAATCCATAAGCGACAAGTAATATAGAGAAGATAAATACACACCACAAAAAGCAACAACTTCTCAAGAAAAAAAAATATACAAATTAGCAAACAAACGAGATACATTCTAATTCTTACAATATTGAATAGCTCGAGGGATTTATCCTTAAGTAATGAAAAAACTCCTTCAAAAAGTCAAAATGTGTGTTTCAATTTCCATTTGGTCTCAATGCAGAACTCAAATGCACAATCATGCTAACAATCATCCAATCACATGTACAATTCGGCATTCAGTAACTATCCTGTCTGAAGTAAGTAAGCTGAAATTAAGCATTTGTCATATCTCTGTGTTGTGTAGATATAGATATATACTAGAAGATGAAAACTGAAGGAAACAGAAACCCTGAGGGATAGGGAAAAAAAATTTGTTTACCTTCCATCTAAACCAAACAATTCCTTGTCGTGCGAGTGCGGAGTCAGGTTGCTGGGTATCAAAGTAAAGACCATTGAGACCGCGACCGCAAGATTTCCACCACCAACCGCCTTTGAGCATGGAGGCACAGTTGAGTGATGACCTGTCATTATCTCTGTCATGGGTAGAAAACGCTGAACCATGAGCTCCGTACCAGGGGTCACTTAAAGCATCCCCAGCATCACCGCTGTAACCACCAACTTCAAGACGGAAACCGTCGGATTCTGAGGCAACCTGAAACAAAAGTTTGACCAATTTATTCATTAGGATTGTGTATGCACGCGCTTTGTACGATGTAATTGCAATTTAAATGCATGTTATTGTCCTTAGTACGCATATGTATATACATATGAGCTAGCTTATATCTACTGTATTCTGTATCTTCTGTAATTTAAATGTACTCTTATATATATAGATATAGAGTTGTTATTTATACGTAATTAGTATTTGTACATAATTATCATTCATATATGTGATTACCCTAAAACATTGCACACTACTCTATAAGAATGAATGAGCCGGCTCGTTACTCAATGTACACGTCCAAATGATTGCAATTGTGAAATCCCAGTGATGATTTCTATGAGTGATCTGAGTATGTAGGAAAAAGTAAAATTGAAGGAAAAAGTTTGTATAAACTTCATTTATAAATTCATATGTGAGCAAATCAGAGTTGAGGAGACTGTAGAGTAAGACAATGCTCAGAAGTTATCATCATATAGCCACCCTTGTATCATCTTTGGGATTAAATAACACGGAAATTTTTCCTAAATATTCCACAGATCCTTGTTAGTCTAAACAGTGGAGCTCTAGCAGGGGTTAATTAATTTATAAATTCTCACGATTTCCCAGATTCACCACATTTTGCATACCAAATGATACGTGAGCTTTTGTTTTGTTTCTCAAGTAGCCTCCGCTCACTTCCAA
Source organism: Allacma fusca (assembly GCA_947179485.1). Taxonomy (NCBI): domain Eukaryota; kingdom Metazoa; phylum Arthropoda; class Collembola; order Symphypleona; family Sminthuridae; genus Allacma; species Allacma fusca. The sequence continues at coordinate 14,724,996 of OX359247.1, read as the reverse complement.
TATCTGTCTACCCCATGCCATGTGTTGAAGTAAGTATAGTAAGTCGACTCAAAAGTAATTTAGCTTAAGATTACATACTATACACCTTGCTGTTTTATGTTAAATTACGGCAAAAATTGGATGTTGTAAAGAAAGAGTCCCCCCCCCCAAAAAAAATGAATACAATCCTATTCAGTAAAAAGGACGCGCCTGAACGCAACCGCAACACTACTATATGTGACTGTATAGATATAATTACATATCTACCCAACAGGAAAAATGGATGGATGATTATTGAGGCACCAATATGTACTCTTTCATTTCGTTGACGACGACACTTAAAACTCGGCATGAGAATGATGCTAACCAAAAATATTTAATTGAAAAGAAAACGAAAACAAATGCAGCATGACACTGTTCCTTTTTACTATACGAGGAAATTAAAAAAAAAATACATCTTGCGACAAATAATTGCTCAAATCTTTGGATCCAGAGGATGCTTATATATTGGTAGAACTCAAAGGGGAAATCAGAGGCAGCTCTAACGTGAAACCACAGCCCAATAATGCGGTGATCTTTGAAGTTCTGACAATGTATGCGCATCTTTAATTTCAAATCTTTAGAGCAGGTAAATAGAAATTCTTGGGAAAAATCCTCAAGGAAAACAAGCTCAATAGCATCGCTCGTCCATGTTTTTCCTGCACTATTAAGTGTCTCTCTGAACCCCAGAGCGATGCTTCAAAATCCACTGACATTATTCAAGTTACCTGGTCACTGGTTTTAGATCGTTTGGAGGCAAACATAGGGCTAGATACGTAACTACAGGTACATACATGAGGTTAGTGCAGTCATGTAAGTGTAATGTCAATGAAGATGAGATCTAGATTTCGAAAGAATAATAAACCTTTTGTGGATAGAAACTGTTCCACGAGATTCATTTGGAAATTACAAAAAGGGATTTTTGTGCATGACACATAAACTATCTGATAAAGTCATTTATATTCTGCTACTTATTTTAAAGGGGTGATGTCAGTTTTTATTTCATGGCTAAAACAGTTCTCAAAAGGTATGTCTAGTCATTGTAGCATCACAGATTTGTAAATTTGTCTTGACATTTACCACGGTCTGTAGTATCAACTTGGGACATGTGTGTGTGTGTGTATGTGTGAGTAAAAAAAAGTAAACAACATGACAAGGGTCTGCTATTAAATTTTTTTGTCACTTTTTGGGCTTTATCAATTTTTGCATTTTGTACCCAGGCGTCTCATTACACGGAAAGCCTTCAGTATTTAGTGTATAGTTACAATCTAGTAAAAAAAATCTAACGCGATGACTTACTCTGAAAGTAGAGTACTCCGCATATCGTTTTTCCCCATCAAAATCTTCCAATTCGATACGAAGAATTTGGTCCTCAGATGTTGTCAGCAAGTGGAGATTCACATTACCCATCCACACTTCCCTGACGGGATCACCAAACCCACTTCTGTACTCAACCCAATTCCTGTTAAAACTTTCACGTGGCTCACCAAAATCCGCACGTCGCTGAATGACCTACATCAATTTTTATAGGGAATTAAAAACTGTTCATATCTTTCCAAATGCCAATTACTTTAATTACATGGACAGTAGTAGCTGCTGTAAGCAGTAGTAGTACTAGGAGTATTTAACTTGAGCTACATGGATTTTAAGTATCAAAAAAAATATATTTTTCCCAATTTATTGAGTTCAAGGGGAACAATGCGGTGTAGAAATAGAAGGAAATAATTAATGATTAAAAGCTTACCATCCAACCACCACCAGCAGTTTCTTGATCACAATGAACCAATAATTGCCAGAAGGAAGACCGCGCACCAGGAAGTCTCAGGTGGTAAAGTCCAGATCGGCGATGACCTTGTTGCATTAATTCCGCACACGAATTCCCCGTTTGTCCCGACTGTGAATAATGATCAAGTCATTAAAACTCAGAAAACAATCAAAGGCCATTACGCGGAGTGGTACCCCTCCAACTCCGTTCACAAACATATCAGATCCAATTCCGTAATTACTTTATGACATTGCGATAACCCTTAAATGGCTCTGACATGGTCACTTCATCCTAACCTTTTCCACAGCATGATCTCTTTTGGTTGTACTAGTAATGAGCTCAAAAACAGTTGTTAACAAGTATACTTACAGTATACTTCGTGTACAGAACCCTTTCAAATCCCACAGATTTTTGATTTGAACATATATCTACATAAATTTGTGGATATAATTTCCCATGTAAAATATTAATTATGATGTGGAATTCAACATTTCATACCCAATTGTGACAGGAAAACTCTAATTTAGGAAGAAATCAGCCTACCAACAACAATAACATTTTTCCCTACCATGTTTGTACACCCATTCCCAATTAACAAAATATAGTTACAATAATTTAAGTGGAAATTATACTCAGCATGTATTAATTTTGGTGGAAACATTTTACAAGCTTTACGTTCCACTACTGTTCCTTCAAGAAGAAGAAAATTAAAGTATGCAATTAAATAGACTGCTCAGAGAATTTGTGGGGTAAAAGAGTTGTTCTGACTTGTCCTTAGATATGTCTAATGAGAAAACTCCCAACGCTCGTTCTTTAATGGGACGTCTCTCATCTATCAATCCTTAAAATCAGCCAACTTGCACAGTAGTATTTTTTGACCACTTGCACAAGTCACCCAACTATTTTGGTCAAGTTAGTGCAATTCTTGGAGGAATAATGTTTTTATTGACCTAGCGTTTTGGCAATTCTCTCATTGTCAGTGTGCAGAGAGTCTCTTGTGTGCAAATACAAGAACCGTAGGATTTATACCCATGTACAGCTGGATTTCCACAGTCAGGAATACTAACACCTTGGATTTTTTGAGTAAATAACTACAGAAATCCTGTCATTATTGTCATGGTGGTATGTCTATTTCTCCATGTACGCCAATGGTACATATGTATGTATGTGCAATAATTTTTATAGATCCTCATGGGAAATGAATAAAATGCATTTTATGAACTCCTAGTAGTGTACACATGAGGTTACTAACGAACTGCTATTACTCCACCAAGAAACGACACTAGTCTGAAGGATGTCAAAAGACTTCAAAAATAAATTAAACTCCGTTACGTACATTATATATGGCTTTTGCCTTCAATTTGTTCACTCGGTTGACAAGAAAAACTACAGCACATTACACTCCGCATGCAATTGTTGACTTGGGTCATAAAATCTAAAATGTAAAATCTTGTGACGTTAATTTCTTAAAACCTGCTCAAGTAAATTCTCAAACAATATTTATGTCCATGTGATGACGAGATTTAATGCCATAAACACAAAGTAATTCAAACTGTGAGGAGTCAAAAAAAAATTCAGAGTTGAAAGCCCCAAGTGAAAACTTCTCTCAGTTTTGTTGAATTTCTTCAGCCAAATCTTATCTCACTTTTCAGGAAAAAGATTATAACATACGTAGAAATTTGCATGGGCCCCCATTATCACTGAAATATTTATGTCCCGCACAGTTTTTTATTGATTAGAAAATATAAACTCTTCCATCTTCTTCATTACTGTAATCTTCGCGAGACTCAAAGGGAAGAATAAAAGGACTTGTTTCTCTCGGCAGCAGCATCCATTTATTCCCCCCCCCCATATATCTACATATTATAAAATCCTATGTGTTGTAAGCAATTTGTTCCCATTGCTTTTTTTTTAATTCTGTCATATATAGGAGGAATGCACAACTAAACACTTGAGAGCGGGAGTACGTACATATGTCAGAGCATGAGGAATTGTTAAGGTGTTGGAAGACGCGCTGCAATACCAATAATTGCCGATGAAGTAGATTTCACCTGATGAATGAGCAGTTAGTTATTCACACTGTAACAAGATGTATGACCGAGACGCCCGAGAATGTTATTGAACAAAATGCCTTTTTTTCCAATGTTATTATTTTACAGCCCTGTAATATGCGACTACTAGGTATACAATTATACATTACTCAAGTGAAATAAAATTACATGTATGTGCCCTGTTCCTGGGCTCTGACTCACTTACTTGCTCACTTTCTGCCTCTCAAAGTGGAAGTAAATAGCCAAGTATTAAGAAAATTATGGGAGGTCATCAACCATTCAATTCAATTTGGAAACGCATTTTTTAATTCCTCTCAATCCTTCATTAATACAGGAAAGGGAGTACGAAAATCCTAATTAACAAGGATTTTTTAATTGATTATTCAGTATCTCAATGGATTTGTACTTGCACAAATTGTCTTTAAGACATTGTTTCCATCTCTACCTGTACCATTAAAATAGTTAGCCTTGCAAGTATGTATACCAAAAAAAAATATTACTGTGTCTGAGTAAAACAAAAAGGAAAATAATCAGCGTGTCGGTGTGTGTGTGTGTGTGTGTGTGTGTGTGTGTGTGTGTGTGTGTGTGTGTGTGTGTGTGTCCCTACCACAACATGCATCACATGTTATTTTGCATATATCAATAAAAAAAGCACCAATAAACGTATAATAATCCTGACGTTTTAATTACCCATTAATGAATCAAGCCAGTGGTTTCACAATTTTAATGAATCCCCACCTGATACATTGTAAAAACCAGATTGGGTCCGAAGGAAAGGAAATAAATGGGGAATTCTCACTACACCAACTCTAAATGTTCCACTAAATTAAATTATGACATTTTGCCCTGTCTTTTATTAGCATGGCTGTAATTTTACAAAGAAAAATACCACAGTTCAATTTTCTAATCATTCAACTTACATAATAATAATAATTTCCCTTTTTTACAACTACATTAAATAACCTCCGCAGTCTAATATCTACAGTCACAGGCATGTGCAACACTTTGTACGCATATTTTCTCAGTCATTTTTGTGAGACTCTACGAAATGTTGCCAAAAGGTTTTAGTGTGTAATGTTTTCTTCTATCGTATATATCTATCTTTACAATACTAACTCCTGCTCAGAGTCGGCCTGATATCCATCGTGTGTAGGATATTTGGGCTGTTGCATACTGTAGTGCAGCAATCAGAGAAAATGTATTAATTTTCCTGATTGTGAGAGATAGTTTCATGGAAACATCACATGAGTGTGAATAGTCGTAAAATTATTAAAAATATCCTTTTCGAGATCACAGAACCCATAAATGCCTCACAATTTACATAACACCGTCATAAAATATGTCATTACACTCCACGCACCTCAAATATGGTTATATAGGCTATCAACAGCGAACTATGGGAAAATTTGGGATTTTTTTTGTTGTTGTTCAGAACATTTAATGGAACGTGCATATATTAGATCAATACCACCCTGACGGCTTTGACGAAAGTAGTAAGGAAAGTTTGGAAGTACCTCCCGAAAGCTGTCACTTACTTGTCGTCGCAGACTCTCAAACACATGATTGAACTTGAAATTTTGGCATGAGGACACTTTATATTATCAGGCTACCTCTTTCATTATCAGGAGATCTATCTCCTTGCCAAATCTAGAGAAGATCATTTATCTCAGACAATACTCGAGCATACAGTTAAAAGTTAAGCTTTGCTCTTACTTAGAGATATGGATGAGATCACAATCAGAGCGGACCGGTCAAACCAGGTATGCCCGGCACGGTATGTACAGTATATAAGCTGTCCATACACCTCACACATTTGTAAAGTGTTTAGTGTGAAAATCAAATATTTTTTGAGGTTGCAGTAATAATCTGTGTAAACTTAATGAACTAGATGAATTATACTCTGTCAAAAGTTCAACTACTTGTTCATTTTCACAAGTCCGATGACTCTATGGGAAATCTCTGGGGATTTCAACTGACAGATACATATCACAGTTGATCGGAACCAGCAGCGGCATAGCCGGTGTAACAAGTAACAACACTACATTTAAGGAAGTTTTTACTTGTAATAATATTAAATATGTGACCCACATTTCAACACAAGTTTGACTCTGCATAAGGCCCATTACTCCTATATCTACTACTATAGGGGATATGCGAAGAAATCAAATCTCTTATCTCCCTACATATCAGTGTTTTGTGTGTGTGTGTGTGTGTAAATGCGAGTGTAAGTGGTAGGGTCTGATATTAAAAGGTTATAACTTACAAGGAATATTACATTACTTATCTCATTACTGGGGACTTCATGCCGCAAGGGAACTAGCTACCAGTATTATAATTATTACAATTACTTTAATGTAACTGGAATTGACAGTCTTTTTCAGCAGGTCTTTGTCATCCCCGTAACTTAGTCTCATGTTAAAAAAAATATAATATATGAGTGTGTAGAAAATAAAAAATTATAACATTTTGTCACAGCAAAAACGATACAAAGTCCTGAAGCATTATTTCCACAACCACCAACATGAATCCCTGTCAGTTTTGTAATTATTCTATTATGTCCCAAGCCTTGGTCCTCAATGACCAAAGGTTATGTCACCCCATAAATGCCGATAAAGTAGTACAAAGAGTATGCGTCTCACATACAATAATAATAATTACTCCATGACAAGTCCCACACTAGACCCAATCTGTTATAGAATTTGTCGCCGTCTCTTTGAGAATTCCTGGTGACATGTCATCAGCAAGTGCACAGAGCCTTTGATCATAACCCATCAAACTAAATCAAACAGAAAGTGCAGTCATCCGTGTTACGCGGATGTCACAACAATTAACATAATTAATGATTCCTGATCAAACTCAAGATATAGAGACAAAAGGATACATATAATTACAACTTCTTGGCAATTTAACTCTCCTGGCAAAATGAAAAAAAAAACTTTTGGTGGCTGTGTGTTGTAGTAATTTTTAATAATATGGAAACAACCCCTTGCAAACTACATTTCTTTTTGTTTACTGCATCAGCAAGTGTGTTTCTGGTGAAGTGTTTGCATACACTTAAAATTTATGGGAATACAGTATCTTGTTGAATATCAAAGTTTCCTACTAGTTTTTTTTTATCCTGTTATATATTGCTCATCTGAGAGATACTCTCAATGCTAGATCGACTTTACACACTTCGGCTCCTCAAAGTTTCCACCTGTAGGAACTCCTATATTTTGTAAACACTATGGAAACATGGAAAGTATATGTATGCGCAGTGCGTGCCTAAAAACATACACTACCAGTCAGGAGAAAACGCTTGAGTCCATATGTAGATACCGTATAGATACATATATCCACAGATACAATTGTGTACGCATGACTTGTAACCTGGGAGTATGTATGTACGCTAGGGATTTGGGATAGGGAGTAAAATACAATTCCAATGTATTTTTTGCGTGTCGTCCTGCCCTTTTTCCCTCTTTCGAGGAGTGCAAATTACGCAATAAAATAAAATATAACACCCAGTAGTGCCAGTGGTGTTGCAGTCTGTACCCCCATTGACAATACCATGACCAATATCTCAGATAAATTCTTTGACCCGTAAAACAGACGTCATGCAAAGGATAATTATGTGTATTTTTCCTTATTGTTGATTCGCGTAAAACCGCTTTGATTTTTTTTTCATCTCAAATATCCCAACTCCACTAGTAGAGAGGCTCATTTATATATCAAAGCCGATCCGTTTTATGGTGTTTACATTTCAACAGCAGGGAGGATAATGTGGGTATGAAACCTGTACAAATCACCTAATGACCATAACTTGTGCGGAAAAAAACTCCTGTCCAACTGACTCATTCGGCGAGATGGGGGTATGGAAATGAAAGCAAAAACTACTCATTGCAGGCACACTACTTACTATTTCTATACTCTGAGTACTAGCGGGACTGCATGTGTATCTATATAATACGTAGTGAGGGTGCGAGTTTTTTCCCCCTCCTATTGAAATACTTTCAATCCTTAATTAGACGAGAATCATTTGATTGACCATTGCATTAAGTAAGTAAGCAGAATAAATATACTTTGACGTTTAAGTCAATGTACTAATCTCGATTGTGCTTCATTCAGACAACAGAGTCCGTTTTCTTCCCCATACAGAGTGAGTGAGAGACCAACTCTCTGTTTCAAAAGTGTATACAGTCTCAAGTGTTAGGGAACAGTCGAGTCGAGAGAGAGAGAGAGAGAGAGACCTGCTTTTACAGATAACCGCACAGGTGGGCATGTACACGCAAGGGACTGTCCTAACAATAAGAATGAAAAGCTACAATTACAATGCAGTAGAAATTTAATTCAATGAAATGTTGAAATGCACCTCGATTCTAATATATTATTGTTTACAATAAGACGTTTTTTTCCGCTCCTCCTTCTCCATTGTGGACACTTGTAAACTCTGTGAACTAACTCAAAGATGACAACCCAAACTTTTTTCTATCTTGAACTACACTCTGTACTCACGGAATCTTCAAGTTTTTCCCATTTAGACTCAAATTAATTTTATGGTGAGTTTTATGGGACAACTTACAACACTGTCGTTTGCATAGTACAGCCCAACTGTGTACATTGGAACCAGCAGGGCTGTACTCGTATTTACATTTCCCTGTATGTATATCATGTCAACTGACTTCACTGCTACTCATGTTCCCTGATAGTTAAGAAGGTGGAGACTGGGAGAAACATAGTGTCGCTTGTCACATCAGAAAATCCTTTATTTCTCTATTAGAAACTACTTTATTACTAGGGATCCTGAATGCAGGTGGATTCCCTTAGTGGAGCTATAGCGGCTCTGTTTAATGGCCAAGTGTGTGGGACTGGTACAGGAGTTTGTATACTGTATGTATGTCTACGTATATGTACATATGTATGTATGTAGCTGTGGAGTAAATGTTAGGGAGGATGAGAGATGCTCCTTGGTATAGATATATTCAGCAGGTTGGTACAGTTGACGATTTATGTGTCATTGTCCGATAGATACTAAATGCTTACCATTTTAATTCCATTAAAGATCTATGTACATGAGTTGCTCTTGGCTTCGACTCAGGTCTGCACATCCTTTGGAAAATATATATTGGAGCTAATATATCTATATCTATCAAAAGAGCCAAGCCGGCATACCGGTCAGTGGAAAATCTCAACGTCATCATTAGCTCTTTCTTCCTCTTGACAATCAAAATCCATCAAACTGAATCATCCCCACGTTCAATTCATGATTCTCTATCTCTCCGTTCCTCACTGACTCAATGAGCTTTAAAGAGATACAAAAGATACATACTTTCATCACATCTCAGCGGAACAGAAGATGCGAGCCAGCCTACTTTTCTCCTCCTTAGCATGAAACTAAAGATAAGATTTTGAATATAGCAGATGTAAATGATTTGTTTCAAGTAGGAAAAAAAGTTTTCCTACAAAATATTCAAGCGTTCAATCTACTCGGGAAAAAATGCCTCATAATTTTACATGTTTTACAATAATTTGTCTTTCCTGCTATTTTATTACCATTTCTGGCTCTTATAAATTATGAGTCCCTTCGAACGCTCAAAAATTGGAATAATACTTAAATATATATTCACTTTTTTCCCCCACTGACTCTCTGCTCCCAACTTTTACCTCCCCATCGGAATATTGGGAATGGGGAAATATCCTGCTTATAAAATAAAAATGAAGTACCAGCCTGTATGTATGTAAGTGTGTTATTCATATATGTATGTACGTACATAGGAAAAGGGAGACGAAAGTGTAATCAACTTATAAGAGGATGATTTAAGCACTTGACCACGCATGATGTATGTTGTGCATGAGAGTAATGTAACTTTTAGCTCATATTCTGAGAGATGTTGAATATATTGCAAGAGGAATACTGTATAGTTCCCCAGCCAGTAGATTACTGGACTGGACACCTCATGGGTTTCCAATTGATGGTTTCATGCAAAGGATTGGAAGATATGTCAGAATCAAATCCGTCCAAAGATCAACAAGGAATTGACGGCATGTTCTGGTGTGAGGAAATGTATACATACTTAAAATCAAATTTACGATGGACAGGTGAAGAAATTCAAGATTTTCCCCCTTCTTGCTATTCCGCTTTTAACAACAAGTAAAAAATCATTCATTGACAGTTATACTTTGATATGACGAGATTTTTGACTTGATTAACTCAACGCACAAACAGGACGCAATTTTTTTTCCACAAGTCCTGCATACCTATAGTATGTACACTTTCCTCATCTTCTTGACGGGACGGAGATTATGTGATTTAAAGCCGACTTGCGATGTAATCATGTTGTAATGGGGCAATCAATTAATGAAAAAATGGAGGAACAGATTAAATATTTTTTCTTGTACACAGACTACATTTTTTTTTGTCGATGTCCAAACAACTGGGATTTGTCCCATTATACGGTATATGTAAGGGACATCCCTATAGAAATCTTTAACGAAATTATTTTGAAAGCTACTGAACTAGAAAAAAAATAAAATACTTATATTGTATAGAAGGAACTCATTCCCAGTCACGATTTGGTCATTGTAGATAAAAAGTCTAAAAATGATTTTGTGTCAACTCTGCTGGTCTGCTCTTGCTCCTTTACTCATCGACTGCTACACGGTCTCTTATCGCTCATGTCCTGTTGAAATGATGTTATTACCTCATCATTTTTTTTCACGTCCCCTGACTTGCACATAGTCAGGGAATGAAGAGTCCACGGAAAGCAGTAAGGAAGGCGCATACTCTATTTTATTTTCTTACCTTGTCGTTCATCTTACTATCATTTATGGCTTTATGGCGACTTTGAAATCCCTGTGGATTATCTAATAATGTAATCATATTGTTGGGAACGTCTTGCATGAGAGTGGAGGTTTCATTTTTAAAGCCTCACGTATGTACATATGTATACATTTGTATGGGCTCTTCAAAAAGTATCAAATGTTCCTATTTTTTTTTACGTCTAACAGTGGGGAACTGACTGACTGAGAGAGCTCGTTACCTCCATTTGGGAACTGAACTAATGTTATTGCGTACGATGGAATAAAACTTCAATGTACACAATACTAGAGTATGCCATTCAGCAATTGTACTAAAGTTCACATGATGACTGTTGAACTTATTTTAAGAGATGTCTGGGAGTTATTATAGTAAATAAAAAGTTGATGCAAACCACATAAAAATTTTGGAATCGTAAAAACTCCTGACTTGTTATCTATAATATAGCACAATCAAAACTTGTGAGTCCATGCATCCCTATGTCTTCTTTCTCTCTTTGGATCCCTGTACTCACCGCTCTTGAAACACAATATGATTACATATCCCGTCGCCATGTAAGCATTACCCTTCAATTCCCAGCATGTTCCTCTATCTCTACAAGTTTTTTCCAATGTTTACTTCTAAATTTAGAGAAGTGATGGGACAAGGGACGGAGGCAGGAACAAGACTCCAATTCAAAGGGGGAAAAAAACTTAAGCAAAAGTATGTTATTATGGTAAATTGAACTCTTGTAAATGTAACTTTTAATGGGGATGTAGCATTAGCAGAAGCTACAATTAAATTTTGGTAATAATAATTATTGTTTATATTTTGAAAGGGGATCTGGTTTCCAACGAGTACATGGCTATGATTGGAGAAGATGCTTATTTTATTGATATGACCAGAGTAGTAGTACTTGCATACTACATGAAGATTCTCCCCTTGCTCGTAATATTACGAGACAATATATGCTGACTACTTATGAAAAAGGCCATGAATAAATAAACGATCTGACATTCTTGGGATGACAGTGTGTGTGTATAACTTATGGCATAATCAATATTAATAGGGTTTTGTCTGGTGATACTTTACGTAGATACTTTGTGAGGAGTGAGCACATATACATAATTACACATTATTACAATATACGTGCAGGCGAGCATTCCAGAATTCTTGTTTTATATGTAGCTATCTATATATATATAATAGTAATTTGAGTGAGTCGACAAGTCAAAAACTTACTCCACTTAGAAGTGCCTCAGCCCCATCCATATTAGAGGTATCCGCAATGGGTTTATTCTTCACAGAAGGGAACACAACAGCAGGAACACCTTGAAAGCGTAGAGTTCCATTGATGGTGTTTGTACCTGTACCGCCAGGTTCTGATGAAAATGTCACATCATTATTATTCTGAATATCTGTTGCAAGTTGATCTGCTTGATCGATTGATGTTGGCTGCAACAGTACAGGTTGAGATGGTGGTTTCCTTAAGTTCGTCTGAAGTAAATCCAATTGATGTTCCACTGTACCCAGCTCCGCCATAATTTGCTGACTCTGAACATGAAAAAAATCCCAAGAGATGTCAATTACAGGCATCCAGCACAACATCATCATCGAGATGAGTGTGGCTTCATCTGTGCATATACACACAGTCTTCTGTAAGAACTCATTACGTATATACACATGTACATACATATGTGACTTCACATATTTCAAGGAATCTATCTATCTATCATCAACCACCACACAAACCAATAATGCTTTCATTTCGATTTATTACTCCAATTTAATTTCACTTTTTATTATGTGATCCTGTTATTGTAAATACGTTCATTTTTAATTCAAGATTTTCACACTCCTTTTCATTAAATAGTTCAATCATTTTTATGACACACAGAAGTTCATGAATGAAGAATCATGAAAAAAAAAATCAACTCAATCAGGTCACCCTCATTTACAACAGCCTAACATATTAGCAAGAGATAATCAATAAACCATATGATTACCATTATGTGGCTTTACAGACTTCACACTTGAGAAGTCACATTTATAGCGTCTCTATTGAGATCATATGCCTCTTTTATATGGAGTCGGCCCCAGAGTCGTACATATATTTAATCTTGTACTTATGTACAAAAGGGACTCATACGTGCATCACTATCGGGCTGTGTGCCATTGCAGAGAGATGCATACACAAAGCCGCAGAGATATGCAGTCAATTTACAATTAATAAGGCACTCTAACATCTCTTCAAGCTCATTTTTGATGATGTTGCTGTAAAGTTATGAGGGATTTGAGATCTCTGTAGAATATTTCTAAGGATTTCAATGACAACAACTTCCAAGTTTTTTTCCCCCCCTTTGAAGTCACAAACGTAGTTATTTTATGGGCCAAAGTGAAATGCACCCATCAATCCATGAAAAATCAAATTGCAAGGTTGAGGTTACTCTTTTAGTTAGAGTGTATGTTATTGTACACAAGATAAATTTTCTTCTTTCATATTCAACCTTTAAAAACACATTTTTATGTCCATAAGATCTCATTTTACTGACATTTAGGCTCTGCTTGAGGAGTCAGCGGATTATTGCTCCTGTAAATGCTCCTACTATCCCAACGACTACAAAGGTTTTGGATGGAAGCCTGAAACATATATGTACATATGTACGTAGAAGTCCTGCCCTGACGGTTTTGCTCCTTGCATTCAAACCTTAGTAACTCAATACTATTTGGTCAGTGCTGACTGCCAGAGTTGTAACTTAAAGCTAGTTCCAGGGTCAGAAACAAATTAGGAGAGCTGCGACCTGGTGCTATTGTCTTTCCACCACTAAATTAAGCTCCACTTGATCACAATGAGTGGTCCCGAGAGCTCTCGTACGTGACCCAAATTGACCTTTGGTAATCTTATTTTTATTTATGAGTTTACAATATACGACGACTCACTGGTAATAATAATGAAGAGGTACATACAGTAATCCTCCGACTGCAACAATGGCTTGTGTCAGGAGGGGAGATTAATTTCAAAAAAGAAATTATCCCTGCATACATATATTCACATATTGAACACAATCCGATGACTGACCTTCGTATGGCCGACCGTATTACTCATAATTACTATAATTTAACCCCCGTATGTATGAAATGTATCTCAATTCTCAATACGTGCTCTCACGTCAAATTCCAATATTTTTTTCCGAGCTTGATTATTAAATAGAAACTGACGCCTTCATACCGAATCTCCACGGTAGCATGGTGAAGTAGGGGTACTATACAGTTCACTTGGAAAAAAAAGTAATGAACAGTTATTGTTAAATTGCCAATGATAATTTTTGAATTCATCATGAAGGGTTGTAAATCTCGACGTGCTTTACTACTGATATGTATTCAACTCTGTGAAGCCAGTACGCTTCGTATCACCAGGAGGAAAAAAAAAAGTGTGACAAGTGAAACAAAAAGAATTACATGAATGAAAAATCATTTTGAAAATTGACAGAGTATTGAATCACTATAATAATTGTAATGGGATTGAAGGAGATCTAATCGAAGGAAAAATCTCAGTAGTAACTACACTTAAATGTATGATTGTAGAGAGACGCAAGGGGGAAAAAATCAGAATGGGATAAGATTCATATGTACTATATCAGATAAGGCTGAGCAGCATAACACTCGCTGATTTGTTCACGACCAGACTAATTAAATAATGCCCTGTTACAGTATGATCAATGGGGCTATTTAGCATAATCCAATCCTTCAAATTTCACAAAGAAAATATTAACTGGTAATTAAATAGACTTTGATACCCATGAATAAATTGATAGGAGTAAGTCTCCGTATGAATTATTTCATTGGAGGTGGGGGGGGGAATTAAAGTCCCTGATTACATACATCTCGCAGAGGGTGATGCAATGTGGCAATAATAATAATTGTAATTTTTCAAAAGGCTAATTTATCAGTACAGGGCAATAATAATTGAGGAATTGAGTAGTGGGGCAGACTGTAGCCCAGCATTTTAGTTTATACAGTTAGTAAAAAAAAGGGGCACATCATGCGAAACCGCACTTGGGATATGTTGCTCAATCCTACAATTTATTGTTATCAGTGTATATACTACACGAAACTCTGAGTACACAGAGTAGGAATTATAATTTAGGTTGAAAGGGGCGGATGGAGAATTCTATAAAAGAAAATAACTTATTTCAAAATTCCACTTGTCAATAAATCCTTGTCTTCCCATCAGTCAGGTAATTCCTTTTCTTCGATCCTACATACATAGAGATTATATATAACTTATTCTTACTCTCATACCAAAAATTATACATACGGAATTCATTTGCTCTAAATCAGTTTTTCTGACACTCCCTGCCCTAATCTTACATATTCGTAGACCCAACCATGTAAATAGGTACTGAGAGGGCTCAATCCGGGTAGAAATTTTTACAAAAGAAGGTGCAGAAAAATGTGTGGACTTCTTATTGATTCATTTCATTCATTTCCCGAGCCAAATTTGGCTCGAAAACTGCTTCCATTTCAACTCGTCCACGGAGCACAGCCCCAAATGATAGATGTGAAGTCAGGGGAAATTTTCGAATGGGAAAGAAGAGATAAATATGGTGATGTGATATGAGCATGATGTATAGATAGTACGGTGAGCATTTCGATAAATTAATTTAAATGTCCAGCTACAGATATATACCGTTCTTCCCTCTCCTCATTCCCTGTCTTGCTCTCCTCCATAAGCTGAGTCTCATAAAAGTCACTAGAGGATATTATTATCAGTTTTTGATTTGTACACAAATCATTTCCCCTCTCCTCACTGTCTGTACATCCATAATCGTATGATAATTATTAGGGTCGGAGGGGACCAGTGTCCTATTCCAACTACTTCACTTGCTCTCTGTCCACATATGATTATTATTATGATCATTATTATATATTGACTTACTACCACACTTGTTCCCTCTCCTCCAACATACGGCCAGTGAATTTTTTAAGGAAGTGAAAACCTGTACCATTCGCATACATTCACCGTTAATTTTTTATAAAATGAAAGCTACTTCACCGCATCTTGTAAAAAGAATCCTTTTAAGCTCTTTTTTTCCCCCTGCTTCAGTACATACGTCCAACATGAAGTGGCTATAGTTACAGTGTAATGCATCTCTTATCTGTAAATACGGTGTACAGTCCACGTCCCTCACATATGTATACACATTACAGATTAAATTTTGATATTATAATTTACCTCCAAAAGCCTACAGAGTCTCAGAGAGGCAGACTATAGATATACATACACTCCTCATATACACGGTAGTTGATATATTAACCTATGTACTATGCACGTGGGACCAACAAAATTACTTTAAATGTTTTCAAATGTGAGGTACATATGTACATAATAGAGTAAGTCTCTGACAATGAGTCTCTCAGACATAAATATTCCGACTTTCATAGTCCTCATACATATCTACTAATCCTGAGAGATACTGCCACATAGGCCTTACATACATATATAGACTCGTACCTGAGCTCCTTAATGATAGTCATGCTGCACTGAATTTTTCACTACCTTGTATAACATGTTCATTGGTAATGATTTTTCTCATTCATGATTTTCACACGGTGTGGATGCGCCTATACAGACACACCGGACGAACCTGCTCTACCTGGGATAGAGGACGCGTCTCTTTCTCATTCTGCTGTTATTTAGTGTAAGTACACTTGGGCTGACTTGGGAGATACCTCTTGGGACAATGGGCTCCAAGGGAAATGAGCAGGAGTAATAATCTTCCTTCTTGGGTCTTGTAATGATTCAATTTGTAAAATGAATTTAAAAATTTTCTAACTACTAGTTTAACCCTTTTCAGAAGCCACTAACGACTCTGAGGAATGTGTGGTCTTTGACTGTATGGCAAACGGACTGGTAACTTCATTATTATCCTCTCGGTAGCTCCTTTCCACCAACCCCTCTCACGACTAACTACTCGACTCCAACGACTCATTTTGAGTTTCCGTATTCTTTTCCTAATAGTAGTCAATGATGTACGTAGGTAGTAATGGGTTCGTGGACGGGGAGGCCTATTTTACAAACTCACCCGTATATTTAGGTCACTCTTGATGGCTGAAATGGCTCGCTCTTGCCGTCTCGATTCGGACAGAAGGACGTCGTTCGGAGGAGCGCTCAGGAATTGTGAGGGAGACACATTCAGATTTCTCTCTGAGACTTTCCCAGCCGTTGAGACGACATTCCACAGACCTTCCACACGGGACACGAGTGGGGTGAGAGTGCGTAAAACACGGTCAACACGACGTCCACATTGAGGCACATCATCCATACTTGACGACAAGGAGTAACGAGTCTCTAGAGCTTCAAAAGATTTCTGAATTTGAACTTGAGTATCTCCGAGACGATCCAATTTAGAGGCGAGGTGCTCCAACCGATTAAGCAATGAGTTTAGCACGGGTCTGAAAAAAAAAGTTTAAAATATTTCGTTAGCATCAGCATGTATATTGTATCTACACATCCACATGGTAATTATTTAAAACGGGGTCAATATTCCTAAAAACTAGGCAGAGTTGACGGTATTGTAAGAAAAAAATATGCTCAAAATTAACACCCCCTTAAATGGCACTCAACTCTACAGAACTGTAGCAGTTTCCAAGCCGTATCTACATCCGTCTTCAAATAATGCGTGCATGCAATAAATCATAATTTGGTCTTTCCTCATGTCATAATATTTAAATTGGCTGAGCCCCTTGAAGAAAAAAAAAACGTTTAACGAGTGAGTCTCAAGTGTACACACGGCAGTGAAAGAAGCTCCAAAAATTAAGAGGAAATAGTGCCTCGACGACTCCATTACTTTACATTGTAGCTATACTCCATCAAGACCAAATGTTGTTTGTAATTAAGACACGATCCGACCCAGCTCGGCAGTCCTCAACCAAGTGTTTTTATTATTGGAGGAGTTCCTCCATGTCCTTTACTGGTGAGGCTATGGGGACTGCGGAACCATACTAATTTTTCTTATTTATTCATTAAATGTAACTGCCCTGCATTAATTACTCTGGCATTATTTAATAGTTTTTAATTGCAAATGAGCCGGCATCCTATGAGTCCCTGTCAGTACCTCCCAATCCTACGAACTGTACCGTATGTTCCTATATAGTGGATGAAGCATATACCCACGCTCAAACTCCAGTAGAGCATCTACACGTCCACAGCATGAATCTCCACTTCATTCAGAATTCATGCAGAAATTGCGAAAGAGATACCCATTAAATCATAATGATGAGGGGGAAGGGGGAAGTGAATGAGACCACTTGGTCCATTCTGCTCATGCGGGAAGTTAAACTACATGCCTCATTTCTGACTAATAATAATGAATTTACTAATAAATGAGTTCACTTACGATGTATCAATTCACTTTTATTTTCAGATAATGCTCAGAATTTGCAACCTGAGACTCTTTCATCTGCGTTCCTGTACATTCATACTACACCTGTATGCACGTCTGAAGGTACACACTGTATATACAGGTTTTACGCACCAGCGTACACACGGTCGTGTCTAGTTACTCTCCTACCATATATCATCGTAAGCACCAACATAAACTTTTGATTTCAGCAAAAATTGATTTGGTATTCAGACCAAAAAACTTATTGAATTTAGACCTGACAAGACAACTTTCTTAATAACATAAAATGATATAATAGCACTAATTTCCTTATAAGTTTTTACTCGGCAGAGTAACTGGTACAATCATCTGGGGAGCAAATTGTTTGCAAACAGAAACATACTCCGTTTAGGCATGTACACAGAAGTTTGTTCCTATGTAGATATGTATATGCAAAACAGTATAAATACATCTATACTTAATACTTACATGAGGCCAGTGCTGTTACATGCATACTTACAATTAGGACTGACTCCTCAGCGGATCCGTATGTACTCTGTAGTTACTATAGTGTCTATACCCTACCTCAATATAATACTACTTAATATAAAACTACATACTATACAGGCTGAGGGATTACCCATTAAAATGAAAAGCTTATAGGGATACATACATGGGAGCATTAATGGTAATAATAATAATGATAATAATAATAATAATAATGATGCTCCGTATAAAAAATGTAGGTTTCATTCAGTCCACTTGAAAAGTGGAGGCAATTGCTCGCTTGCCACAATTCATCCAACTTAATGCTCATGACTATCAACTAGTAACTTTTGTGAGGAGGACTGAACAGGCTCCTACACATAACCAGTCTCCATTGACTGGGAATTATTAGTTATTTTCACATAACTGCTCGGAACTAACTCTACCTATTGTGCATGTCTGTATCTGTATGCCTAGTGGTCACAATATCATTCTCTGAATTCAAAATTTCTTTTTGAAGGTACACAGGTAGATATAGGGACAGTCTAAACGTGCCAAAAGACGGTGACTGTATGTACGTCCATATGTAAGTACCTACAGTTCATCACAGAGTAGATCGGAGTGAGTATGTGCTCAGAACAGAACAGATGGTTCATAACCTACACTCTATCAAATGGTCACCCCATCAAAGACTACATATGAGGCTTAAAGCCCTGATGTGTTAACTTTAGCACGAGGACGGAATGCAAAAAGAGTATCTAGAGCGTAGCGAAGATTACCATACTAAATTAATAATCAATCATTATATTCCACCCCGTCAGTTTTCAATCAATGCTATAAAAAGAGGTAGGGAAGGATTGGAGTTATCAGTGCTGTGTGGTGGGTATCAATACATACATATCTATCTGCAGATACAGACACAAGTCTGTACAGATGCTTCATCTCTATATATATATACCCTATTTGTCCTGAGAGCCGAGGCTTCTTATGCACTTGCCTCATTGAAAGCACAGACTTTAATTGAGTGGATAAGAAAGACATATAAAACATGGGCTAAATTCTAGGGAAATGGTTTGGCACACAATAAGTGAAGTTCCTCAATTTACAGGTTATTTCGAGTATGTAAGTGGAATGGATCTTGAGATTCGTATGTATGTATGTATGTGTGTGTGTTGTTGTGCCGACACTTTGTCAATTACCCATTTCCACACTGAGCTAAAACTCTAACTATAAGGTCTTGTTCCATCGACTTTAGCACGCAAACCATTTTTCTTTTCGGCAGTCTGATTGGATATATCACGCCTGTAGGATGATGGGAAAGAAACGGTGTCTATATCCCCGTGTGGGAATAATAGATTGTGTGTAGTGTTGACTTGAAATCTCTGCAAGTATTTGATATCTATCTGTATCTATAGCCATATATTATATGGGGGGGATATACAAGTGACGATGATAGAGCAGGACGGCGGCATAAATTCTCCTCGGCATATGTATGTATGTATACATATAAATATATCTATATAATATTGAATGTGGTGCAACAATAATTTTTCAGTGCTCAACTATTACCAAAAAAATATATGTTATTGCAGGTTCTTCACTCCGCAATTCCCATTATCCCCCTTAAATCCTTTTAGGTTTATAACTTGTGCCACTACTTTAATTGGACATGCTATGGCGGTCCTATTACTCTACCCTGATTCCATAAATCGTAACAATAAATCCCTTTCCTGCTTCTATTGTCTGCCCAGAACCTTTCATATACTCTATGCAATCTTCATTGATACCATCCCTCACAATTTTTCCATTGGATCCAAGCTACACCTTTCATAAGTTTCTAAAGCTCTTGGTTATGCTTTCAGAAAACCAAACATTCATTTATAGAGCGTCAATAAGGAAGAAACTTTTCTAATTTGATTGTTTGTGTTAAATTCAGAAACAATTTAAAATACAATTCCTCCATGCATAAGGAGCCCTCCATCCGTACATGATCTTTGGGAGTGCGTGTGTATTGTGTCCACAGATATTATTATTACAAGGAGAGGGGGGGGGGGAGAAAAAGGATTTCTAAGTATTTTCCGGATTGTTTCACAAAATGTAATATTTCCACTTGCTTTGTTACATCTCGTTCCTTCCCATATTTTGACGTAGGGGTTCCGCTCTTCTTGCTTCTGTCATTTTTATATACGGAGGGATTATATCTTTTATTTTCCCTATTATGCCTTTCCTATAATGTTTCGATTACAATTTAAAAGTTGTCCGTTTGGATTACGTCTTACATCTATATAGGCTTGTCCTTGTTTAAATTTCATACCTCAATCTCATTACATGGATTTCAGAGTTCGTGATACAATAGTTGTTTTCCCTCCACAGTGTTTTCACCTGTCATTCCTCGTCATATGTCTACGGTCTTGATTAATTGAGGTGGCTCAAAAACTTAAATGAATTTGACATCTTGTGAGTATTTTGACTATGGAGATCTCAATCGTTCGAGGAAAAACAACCAACAAGGTTTACGGTGTGCTTAGCAATGAACAAGAAAAAAAACAGCTACGTACTACCTACCTATGTATGCACATATGTATGCCGTCACCACCGTGACATACTGTTTACATTTTTTTTCACTACTTAATCACATAAATCCTAATAAAAAAAATAGTTTATTGACTCGACCTTACGAGGAAAATTTTGACCATAGCTTTTTTTTGCTTAATAAACTCATTAAGTCATAATCTACTGGTCCCATAGGGAATGGAAATATCCATACTTTATATATGCTTTCAAATCATACTCCGTCCGTAGAAGTACACATTCCTTGAGAGAGGATCCGTCCCAATCGAACATACATCTTGTAAAATTATTAGAGCAATAACAGTAAGTCCAACAAGAACAACAAAAAGAGAGGGGAAAAATCTGAGAAACTCATTAATCCATGAAACGTTTAGCCGGAATCCTTTTTTAACGAACTTGACTCTAATATTAAATGACATAGCTGTTCATTAAGGGAAAAGCCCAAACCATATGAACCTTCTTAGTTCAGCATGGTTTCATATCAAGTGGTTACATGCTGCATCCGCGGCTAATTCTAGTACACAGTTTCCTACTTTTACACAGTATCCAGTCACGTAGATATAAAGATACTCAAGTGATAAAATAAGGTGGTGTAATAATATCAGAAGTATAGTAGTAAAAAATAAAACAAAAAGATTGGTCGAAGGATTATCTAAATTACGTTAAATTACTTTTAAGTGTAACCTAAATGAATCGATTTCCTTTTTAATTAGAAACGGATTCCTTTCAAAGGATAAGGATTGTTCAGGAGTTATTTAAAAAAAAAGGAATTACAAAGAAATATAGTAACGGCAATAGTAATTGTTATAGAAATGCTCCGCTGAATAAAATTGTTCATTGGGACGGGAGTCCCCATGACAGATACATACATGCGTATAAGCTTAGAAGCAGGATTGAGTACACTCCTGTGATTTAATTAGGATTATTTCAAAAAAATGTAAGGTCAATGAATGTTGAGTAATTGTAACAATGCAGTTTCCAGATTTGTTCAACAATAATTTTGAGGTTCAACAAGCGATAAATACTTTTGAAATTTGTTTTTTTTTCCTCTCTCTCTACCTCCGTTCTCTGTTTCTCCCTCTCGCTCTCTACATAAATGCAGTTTTCTAATCAGTCAAGGTTGAAAAACGATGACGAATTGTTCAACCACTGAGTATACCATACGGACACAGAGTTACAAGCCAAGTTACAACAATTAAGTGAATTCATTATGTATAGATATGTTTAAGTGTACTTTATAGACACGGCTCCTTGAAATACCGAATTACGTGCAGGACGATTCAATGAGTTGATTATACCTAGTACCACAATACTATATATTGTAAATATACATACAGTATACAGGGAATCTTATAACAGCTACTACTCCTAGCCACTTACTACTACTACTACATCCCCAGTCATCATAAGCTTCAAAGACCCAACTCTCTTGCTGTTCAGAACCAGCTATGTGAAGTCAGATGGAGTCGAATCTATTAATATATTAATAAGACAGAGTCCCATCGGAGCCGACAAGAATAGAGTTTATGAGACTGTTACGGAGGCGACACAAGAATTTAAATAAGAGAATGGAACTTATCGAGTCTCTGAGGTGAGGAGAATTAGTGAGGGAATTGAGGGAGAATAAATGTCATGCTGGTGCTTTTAAAAAAGCAAGAGTAATTCCACATCATTAATTACTACATTGACAATAAGTTTTTTTCCCCATGCCGAAAGAGATGAAAAGAAATTATTTTAATTTACATGTTTACTCAAATTATGAATTGAGGAGGATGTCACGGTCAGAGACGAGAACCATATCATAATATTGGCATTTCTACAAAATAGCCAAATCAATTTGCAAAATGGCTAGACATGCAATTTGACTGTAAGTATGTAATTACATTATTATCCATGCCAACTGACTTCATATTTATCTCCGCAAAAATATTTGATACTATCCGTACCCTGTTGCAAATAAGGGGAAAATATGACTTAGTCTGTAGATACATATGTGTGGAACAACTGATATATTTTCTGTGTCTTTGACTGTTCTGATTACTTTATTTACTTTACTACACCAACAACTCAAACTTGACTCTTTCGTGCAAGCCTTATTACGGTGCCTTGTGCCTACCCTAATTTTTTCCTTGGGGATGCTTTCCTATTTATCATTTGGAGGGAAATTGCATTTTAATCATCAAGTACAGATACAAGAAATCTCTAGCTGACTTACATCTCTCACCCTAGCTTCTGGCTCAATTCTCCATAAAAGGGTATAGATTCCTTTGGAAAATTGGTAACCTTTAGTTGAGTAGCGTGTCTTTGGTCATGAGCACCTTCAACGAGAGTGTTTCGCTAACACAAAACGTGTTAAGAACCTCTGAAGTAAGGTTTCACGACATTTCTGTTCATTTTAACCAGATTAATGACTTTTGGCTGCTCTGCACCTTGGTATGGGGACTATGTGGGTCTGCGGCTAGCAGTGTAAATATGTACAGACATATGCATATACTTAACCAAACATATACTATACCTATATATCTGATTGAATAACATATAAATAGTACTAACTAAGCAACTTTTTTTTTTACAAACAAGTCTCCTGCACCAGTTTGGTTTGACATGGAAGAAATACCGCTTGAGAGTTGAGAGTTACAATATATAAGAGCTACTACAAGAATATATAACAATTATTACACTGAAGGATATCATATACGACGGGATTTGATTACACACGAAACAGAATCATACAAACCTTTGGAATCAATGAAAGTGGTAAAAATTATTTGTAGAATAATAAGATCCTATAAACACAGCACGTTTTCTTTATAGAAGACACATGTGATAGCTCGAATGACGGGAAATTTATCAACCCTGTAGTTTGTTTTCGTAGCAATTGTGTATACATATGTATATAACATGGACAGTGTGTTCCTCAAAAGAAAAATTGAAGACAGAGCGCGTGGTTAACATACTTAAAAGTACTGAGGTCGTTTCTGTCAAAGTACAATAATTATTATACGTACATGCATACGTGTCACCACCTTTGATTGCATTGGGTCGCTCTATATGTGTGAGAGTGTGTGTGTGTGTGTGTGTGCAGTCTGCACCCATAATTTTTTTTATGGATGCTCTAACTCTCCTGCCTGTTCCTATACATATAAATTTTTAGCCTGTAATAACTTTTTCTGTGATCTAGATTTTTGATGAAGGTGTGTACTCGGACACTATGCACACACCATGTGGACAGATCCCTACCCAATATATCTTATTATTACGCCAACCATAGAGCAGGACAGAGGACGACTGCAGCTGAATACCAGTATACACATTATTGTATCACAACAAGCGGATTTACATATGTACGTACATACAACCTCCAACAATAAGAACACTTGAGGGAGTGTTGTTGTGAATTAATCCTGTGGGTTCTGCACAATTTTATCAGAAATTTCATTCATCTTTCCATCTCTCTCTCTCTCTCTCTCTCCCTACATCCACACAAGTGTTCTATACTGGCATATCTCCATACCCCCGCCATACCTCTACTTTAAAGTTCATTTAGTACATTTTGGCGTAATGGACAGGACACGCATGCAAGAGTCATTGCACATTTCAATATTTACACTCTACTTTCAATTAATTGTGACCATTCCACACCGTTAAGGATCCAAACACAAGTCGAGATCGACGTCCACGGAGCCGAACGAGCAAGATCATCAGTGGAATTGGTACTAGTGGTACACTTATAGCCAGCATATTATATACCACCACTGTAATTATTTATGAGGTACAATAATTACAGTTGACGACAGAGTAACAAGAAATCGAGAGTAAACTGAAGCCCCGTGAGACTAATTCACGGCATGAGACAGCTAGACAGGAGAACATGAAATACCAGAATTCAAATAAAATTTTTGTCTGAATGTTACTCGTCCCCCAGAAAACCCTCTCCTATACATGTTCTCACACATGTACAGACGCACACGTCAAAAAAATTAGTTAATCCATACCCTTTGATATACCAGGCCAAATGTGTTTGTGCTGTGCGTTCCCGAGATCATTGCTCCTTTCGTGGAGATGGAGATAGGCAATGAGCCAGTGTTGCAAAAACAAGTGCAAATAATACGTATTATCCTATTGCAGAGAGTCAATTAGTAGATCAGTTGTGTGAGTGAGTGAGTCCTGAAGTCAATGGTATGGGTAAAATGTATGTATGGAGGGGGAAAGGATGTAAGTACTTACCATTAGCTATACCAATATAATATTTATGCAGATACTATAGCCCATGCGGAATACACACCTATGTACATATCATACATCATACCCCTCACGTCCACGTAATACATAAAAGGATGGTCTTCTGAGCAGCAGGAACATTTTGCAAATTTTCAAACAAGTAATAAAGTAATGGCAATGGGTAATTAGTCTTAGTCAAGCGTAAGAAAAAAACGCATTGAAAGTTCATTTTCATTAAATTTTTTTTTTACATAATCTAGTTCAGTATGGTGAAGTCTCTATACTCATAGGACTCTGCACTACACTTTGACTACAGAGTGTAACCTGCTCTGTAGCGTCCATAGAGCTCTCATACATTAAAACGGAGGATGACTATTATTTCCATTCAAGAGGATATTTTACTCTAAATTGACCATGTTACTCACTCGGCAGGTTATTATTCTCTTTAACACACTGATATTTCTTCCGATTACTGAATTAATTTCAAATTAAACTCCTTATTTATTGATTTCACTGCCAAAATAAATAATATAAGATTAGTCATTGAGAGCAACATTTGCATAGACGCTTGGTCTGTCTTCGTCTTGTCTTCTGTTTGATAGAGGCAGAGTGTATAGTGACATGCAACCTATGTATGATCTCCATTTGTTTACATATGCACGTACCCATCCAGAGGACCATGTACCATCCATAATTCTGAAGCACCTACACTACTGTATATACCAAATTACTGTAGAAACCAGCAAGTGCACCTGCACCGTCCACGTCCAATCTTTGCTCTTATTTTACTCCACAATTGCCTCCTGATTAATTATTATAAAAACAATTACATTCCATTTTTTAACTCTTTTACTGATCCACATCCATTCCTCACCAATTCAATCCCAATCCTCTTCATCCCTTACGAAGCCACGCAATAGTAATCTCAACCTACTGTACTTGATTTCAACATTTGAGCATTCAAATCAAGTTATTACTCTTCGCCATATATAATTTTCTTTAAAATTGAAAAAAAAATCCGATTGAAAAACTACTTACATATCTATATCTATACCTACTCCATACCTTATACTTACACTCTCAGCCATTCATGGGTTTCATCACATTGTCAAATCATTACTATTAGATACTGCACCAGAGAAAGAATTAGATATGCATTTTTGTATGCAAGTTCAGGCAAATTATATGAATGGGAATTGATCTCCCTGCACGTAGTTCCCAAGTAAGAATCATTTGGACAGGGATGTTTGTCAGATTTCAGTGTAATGTTAGTGACTATTTATGTATGTACAAGAAGTCACCGTTAAGGTAGGACTCATGAAAAAGGAGTTATTGCAAGCATTGAGACTCATTACACTTGAGCTTGTTAAATTGAAATGATGTTTGAAACATAGGATTTTGGAGGAACCTTCACTCCAATGGGGAAACCGGTAAGCGTAGCATGATTACAACTAAAAAAAAATTGATTTCCAATTGACTAACGCTTAAACCTTTGAGAACAAGCGGAATTCATTGGAGGGGGTTGAGATATCTAGAGAAGGCCGATTTGCTGTAATTATGCCGGACATGCCAAACTAATGAAAAGTGTCTGGAAGTAGGAGAAAAACCATGACTGCATGGTCCTACATGATCACGCCTCAACTCACGCTTTCACACGGTAATGAATCAAGTTAAGGAAAATACACGTTACTTCATACTTTGAAATTAATCAGTCAAGAACAATAATAATTACTACTCCTTGTGGTGCTATGAGAGCCAGCGTTATAACAAAGTACGTCTCATTACATAGACCCTGTTTTCATTATGTAGTTTCCACCACCCCGGTCTGGGGTTACTAATAGTACAGAGAGGAAAGTGTTCTGGGATGATGGAGGGGATGAAATATGGAAGCAAAATTGAAAATCTGGAAATTTGGGCCTCTGCCAAGGGAATGTCAAGGGATAAGTGATAGTATAGCAAGAAGGCAGTTGTTTTAAGCTCATTAGATCACGTAATGTGTGACGTTTTGGAGGACTTTGACATTATCTTAAGAGCTAAATACTCCATGAACAGTCCCCTCATCGTCTTGCCCCTTAAACTGACTAGTCTGGCTGAAATGCCTGCTAATAGACACTATAGAAAGCATTAGAAAATAATTTTTTTTTAAACCACCATGCTGTTACTATTATTGAAGACAAAATCCTTACATTTGTATATATTAATATGCACAATGTACAAAGTCTGAGGTGTAAAAGCTAAGTAAAAGCTAATGAAAAGTTTCAATCACCCCAAGACTACAGTAATTATTTAAGAGTAATTATGCCCGAGCCATAAAACCAATAGAGATTGAATCGTAAAATGTATTAAATCATCACCCCCTACCGCTTCATTATTTCATTTATTTCATTAACAAGAATGGAAATTGGGTAGAGTGTGAGTGAGGATAAAATATGCACGGCTCACTTTGTATGAGGAGGGGATGATGAGAAAGAAATAATTGAAAAATGAAAAGGTTAAATATTTACGAGTCAGAAAACGTGGTGATTACATTTAAATTTTTCTCCAATACACACAACTTACCACCCAGTGTGTATTACTTGTAAAACAAATCTGAGACAAGGTTGTGACAAGTCAGTTGGGTATAGTTCATGAACAAGCTTCATATAGGAATGAGAGTCAAGTGGAAAGAAAAAAGTAACTTAATGTGTTTTTACACAATACTAATAACAGCCTTTTCATAATTTTAAAAATTTCCCTTCTTATCCCACAGTTAGTATTTATTTTTAGTGCCATTGATCTATCTCTCTCACACGCCCCACTAACTAACAACTAACAACCTAAGTACAGAAATTATTACAGGACTATGACTCTTCCCATATGTCCCACACACTAGTAGTAGTCTCTGCCCTTACTCCTGACCATATTTTCTAACTCAGTGAGTGGATATTTATTTACCTTTGTGAGTGAATGACTCCTTCCACTACTGTAATCCCTGGGAATGTATGTACATACATAATTACATATATAATATCTATACATCCATAGAAACGGCTCACCGCTCACAATTGCATTTTTCTACATTTAACCTCATACGGTACATTTGTATTTTGTGGATATGCTCCACTCCGTCTGAGGATATTCGAAGAATGAAAACAAAAGTGACCATGTTCGCAAGACTTGTGAGGGAACGTCGATATGGTAAACATATTAAAATTGAGTAATTTTGTAATTATTTTCTCAGTGAGTGGATGTAAAGTTCATGCTCACCAATGTACAGTCGTGTCTTTTGGGAGCTCATGAAACGATGGATTTTTGGAATTCTCAGTCCATATGATGTAGGAGGACTGCCTGATAGTATCTATGTAGCTCCTTTGTGGACTCAAGGAATTACTCAATTACAATTTTAATTTTCAGGTCTCGTTTACCCTCTGTCATCGTAAGGTTTCAAATGGTTCTGGGAGGACACTAAGCTGTAGCGTATACATATGTACCTATAAATCCCTGTAGATAATATTTACTTTTTATCCTATGGAGATTCAGCTAATTACTCTTATACTAGTGTACTATTTTCCCCTAAACTTTTCCCTCCTCGCACGTATGTATGTACACCTATATAATTATATGTACATCTCACAATCAGTACAAGTAATTACAGGCACAAAATACTACAAGTGTAGAGTCCCAGGACCTACTATTAAAAGTATTACTCATAATCAGTCAGTGTAGCCATCAGCTCCTCATTCATCACATATTTGATTCGGCATTTTCAGCTGAAGCATATGATATCGCAGGGAGAATGGGACTATATTGCTTCTCCTCATCCCAACACTCATACATTTGCATGTGCATATGCCTGGGCCACTTGGATTGATTGTGTATATGTAGTTCATTCGTTAATATGTGATTTGCTCATTATTTCTCCTAATATTTTACCCCAACCATATACTTACACATACATAGCTTAACTCTGAGGCTTCACGTGTTGGAGATGATGGACCAATATTTTTTTTGGATGGTGTTACGCTTCTATATAGCAATCTCTACAGCTTGTACATTTAAAGTTCAATAATACTTGAGAGCACACTCACAGTTCCAATGTAAAAGTGAGATTTTACGTGTGGAGGTAACTGTTCAATGGTCATGAGGACTCGCTTCCCCTCTTGTTTCCTTCCATGCAAAATAGTACGTGTAGGGAGAACAATACACCGTAGAGAATCTATGGAGCCCAAGCACTAGCATGTGGAGGTGTGCAAGTTGATCCACTAAAGGCAATAAAAAGTGAAGGGGTAGGCAATCTAATAAAATCAAGCAATTTGCCTTTATTGTTAGTTTTCTAATGTTTGTTATATCAAATTTACTAAATCCATTTCATGCTCATGCTACTATGCAGTGCAGTAGAATCAGAATGGCATATTGAATTCAGTAGATTGCTTCCAGCTATAAAAATGTTTTTCTTTTTCTTTTTTATAATGATAACGTTCAGTTGAGCTGATAAGGCCTCAGTTGAAATAATTTGGTGTTTCTTTTGAAATGAGACTCTCATGTACATATAATTAATTTGAAGAGCCTGTTATAGACACTGATAGGGCATATTGCAATGGGATGTATACAATAATAGCTCAGGAGGATGGATGGGCACGGAGATGGAGAGCACATTTAAGAGTAGACGGAGAAAGAAGACCAGGTATGTACTCCTCTGTTTGGAGGAACCTTATAACTATAACTTACAGCCCCATGATATGAAAAAAGTTGAAGAAGATCCGGCACTAATGCTTGGACCTAGTCAGGAATAGTACCTTGGGCTTGGATTTTTTTTAAGGAAAAGGAATTAATTAATTTATTATGGATACCACCTCTATGTTGAGTAATATGTGTGGCATTGATTTTAACTTTTGTCTTAATTCAATTTACCCACTCACTATGTAGGATAGAGACCAGAGGATCATGCATGGCCGATTAGGAAATATTTAAAATGCGCCGAAGAGCTTCTTCTTCGTCTTGACTCTTGACTTGAGCTTCTCCTCTTTTACACTTCTAACTTTGGTTTCCCAATTATTTTTCAAGTCCTCTCGTTAGTAAATCTATTAGTCATTCCAAGGTGACTGCCGGACGGGTCTATTGGATTGGTGCTATAGGGATGGAATACATAACGATTTTTTTGTGGGCCCTATAACAATACTAAATCTGTCAATAAATATGTTGGACAAGTTGGGCAACTCCTGGCAGTGTTACCATTACCATTACCATGCATACATACCTTGTCTCCTGTGTCTATTTACTGTTCCGGCATCTCTCACAAATAACATACTCTCAAAGATAACATGATTTTTGTTTACTACACGCTCACACTCCTATTCATACATATGACATGACATGATAAACTGCGTCCATTAAAATTTTTAATATTTGCTTCTGGTTAAGTATGTGGTCATAACTCCGTTTCAAAGTGAGCCGTGCCCAGGTTTACATGGAGGAACAGAGTCGCATGTTCAGGATTCTTAAAGGGTTAAGAGACAAAGTAATTTTCTTGGGAAGTCATAAGGCATCTCATCACTAAATAATTATTACATGGATGTAATTTACAGAGCTGTTGTACATCCCCCGGTGTGCTTTTACAACATTCCTGACGGAACTAAGGAAGGATATTATTTTTGTACTTAACAATATATATATACGAATTCGGATGGAATCATTTGTAACTCTGTATAACAGATGTCTTATTTTACAGACTGAAATGCATGCAGTGGAGATCCATCAGCCTCTCCTCCCTGACACATTTCTCAGCTCCTTACGTTTGTATGTATGTATGTACCAACTTTACTTCTTAATACCAAGGTGTGTAATTGAGTAGATTAAGCGAGAAGCCAGAGTTAGGTAGGGGAGAGAGTGAAGAAAAAACTGAGATTAATGAGTATCCCATGATATAGCTGAAATTTTTGTCGCAAAGTGCGTGAAAAATGAAATAATTACCGCAGACGAATTTTGACACATGGACACTTGATGGCTAGGCCTATCTATGTATGTATGTATGTATGAACGCTCACCCTCTTTCCACCAAAATGATTTCACTACTACTACAGTTTTGTAATCCACTTTGTATCCTTTTGTAGCAATAGTTCTGCCGCTAACTTCTCTACATCCCCTACTCCGCAACAGCAGAGCAACATCCATAGGGATGTAATTATATGTTACAACTATTAAAATAAGCTTCCATTAAGTAAAGAGTGTGCTATGGTGCATTCAAAAGCAAAAACTATTTTTGACTCATGCTGAGGCAAAATCTCAGTTTATTTTAGCTTGTGATAATTACTATTGCTGAAAATATATAACAAGTAGCAAAGGAGGTAATAATCATAAGTGTAATGACAGGGCTCACAGATAGGTATCCTCAGAGTCCTCAAGTTATGTAAGCAGGAGAGTATGTATGTGTGTATGTATTTATGTATGTATGTGCCTGTGGAGAGACGAACTACGAAAATACAGAGGGAAAAAAATTTGTGTGAAACCTTCCATGCTGGCTGTGATAGTCGTAGGAGACACAGGCAGTGACAATGAAGACATTTTTTAAAGTCTGTCATTAACCTAAACGCTGCTGAAGATATACTCCCATTATGTCATAAACGTGAGATAGTAATCCTTTGTGCACTTAATTTATCATAAATGACGAAATCCAAGTCCAAGTTTTTTGTGTGGCAAATTAAACGATTAGAATATAAATGGCTTTTATGTAATCTCTCCTCTGAATGTATAAATAGTTTCTTTTAAATTAGAGCACAGATGAGGGTATGTCGGGCTGGGTATGTATATCTGTATCTCCATGTTGAGTCCATGACAAGGGAAAAGGCTCATGCAATCCTCAAAACTTATTGTCAAAACTTTTACGTTGACATTTTCCTCTCGATTGAAAGGTTAACAGTGCCCATTACCAACCATAAGTAACTCAAGTAGTAGTGACTAAATGCATTTATCTTGTAGACATATTGTAGGGCGGTTGCAATACGTCTTGCAATTAGTATGCATTTAACTCCTATTTCGTGCGGGTCTCTTCCCATCCTAAATAAATATCTCTGCAAAAATAATGTCTCAATAGACAAACATAGATACTTAATTGTAAGTGTGCAGGCTCACTGTAGGTACTCTATACAGACTAGTGGTCGGACCAATTCAATTCAGAATTGGAAATTTTCGATTCGATTCGATTCGATTCAATTCGATTCAGTAGTATTTCGATTCGATTTGCTGCAAAACCAAATCGAATGATTCGATTTGGGTACTGAACTGAATCGAATCATATCATGTGAATTGCAATTCAAACAATTCATCAAAACCGCTTGGGCTGCGCACGGGTACTTTTTTTCCGCATATTCAAAGTCAAAATAGTACGTATACCACAACGTTTGTTATTTTAGCGTAGCTTTTACTATACCCTTTATAATATGTATACGACACTCCAGTAACATAAGGAACATTTTGTATTTTCACAAATGAATCGTTCGATTTACGATTCAATTCGATTCACTGAGTGAATTGAATCGAATTGAATTGATTTGGGGCAAATTGAATCGAAAATCGGTTTTTCGATTCAATTCAAGCTTCAAATTGAATCAAATTGAAAAATTCGAATCAAATTGAATCGATCCGACCACTAATACAGACCCTATGCATGCCTTTGAGAGTACAGTTACCTTTTTTGATCTCTTCTGACTATCTATACGGCACACTCGTAGTAAGAGATCTCTGTACATGTCATTTACTCAACGCTGACTGTATTTATTTCCATGTATGTGCCCAATCAATTATTCACATGCGACAAAACAGTGGGGCTTGGAAAGAGCTCGAGCCCAGTGTTCTTTCTGAAAAGTATTATTTTCTAACAACTTGAAAAATTCGTGGGAACCCAGCACTTTGTTGGGTCGCCCAATTCTCGTGGACAAAGATATGTCAAAGAGTTAAATTCTCAGGAATAGTTTTAAAGAAAGTCCTGTTGACGGAGCGAGCGTGAACGCATAAATATTCGAGACGCACACAAAACCCACTCTTGAGCATGGTCTGGTAACTGTATACATGTTCTGAAACGTGGTAAACAATATGGCTAGGACATCAGCTGTGCAATACCCTCTGATTGTGAGTCTAGGGAAGGGATCGTATCTGTCCAAGATCGAGCATGCAATGAACTACACATCACCAGTAGTACAAAATAGTACTTTGTAAAAATTCACTCTTCATAATGGACATAGAATGTTTACTATTACTTCTATCTGTATGATGAAATCTCGTTTTTTTTCTCTCACACATGATCTCCGTTCCCTTTCCAAAAAGTGTGGGGGGATTAACTACATTTATTTTAGTACTCTTTGTGCCTGAGATTTTGTCAACTTTTGTTTTACACTTAATACCATATCATTGCAGGGCAGAACGAATGGAGAAATGATTGCAAACACAGTCCACCTACATATAATCAAATGTTATAGCTCATGTGGGCAAACCTGCTAGAATTGTACCAATAATGCCTACTTTACGAAAATCTTTAAAATTGGGATACGTCGTAAACACTACTTCTGGTTTGGTAAATACACTTGCGTCTCCACACTACATACATATGTGATTATTGGAGTTCGAAGTTACCATAGGCTCAAGTAATGACCATTGCTATCTCATATGGTTCTCACGCGATTCCATTCTACACAATTTGGATTTCATGCAATGTTTTCGATTTTCACAATTTTTAAAGCATTCCTTAAAACTTGTTCTACCGACCTGGAGTTCGTTTACAGGCTTTGAGTATCTATCTACAAAGTGATGGGTGGAGGGAGAAGTAAAAGCGTGCGATATATATATTTTTTTTTGACTTAAGAAACAATAATTCCAAACGTAAGATTACAAAGGAGGGTAATAGGGGGATTACTAATACAAGGAAGTGTATAAGCGGTAATAATTAGGGAGAAAAATCCCTAGAAATCTTGCATGTGTCAGTGAGACAATAGGGACTTAAATATTGACCGCACACTGATCACTGGCATATAATTATATTTGGATGTGGATTTTTGTCTAGCCCTGCGTATATCCCTCTGCGTTTAGCTTTCTTAAGAGACTATCATAACTGTGGTACTTGATGAGCAAACCCCAAAATTAAATGCAAATAATGCTCATGCTTAGGGACAATTCACGCGGATAATAATACCCAGACCTGCTTTGATATATAGCTAAAGGTGGCTGTGCGTTTGTATTCATTTTTGCCTCTAACTCATTTTGCGAGTGGCGAGTGCAATTACCTCGTGAAGGGAAACCTACTTTTGGTAACGAGATGATGATTGACAAGATTTTAGTTTTTTTTTTATCCTAGCTGATTAAATAAATAGGAGCGATAAGGATTCTCACGGAACATCCGATCATTTAATTTTCTTCTAATTTTATATCTAAATATATATACATATATATATAGAATATCCCAAGGAATCAAATAAGAAATTATTTAATTTAGAAAGATCATCCATTTTGCCCCTCCAAGATCAGGTTTTGGAAGGAACGAGCCAACGGATAATAAAAGACCTGTCAGAATGGTACCATCTTTGATGACTGAGATGGTAATTAAGTTAATTCGTTGAAAAACATTTTGTAATTGTCTCTTACGACTTTATCCCATTGAAAGCTCGTGGTGAAAAAATATGTCGAACGCAACAATGTCAGAAAAAGTGCATTTTCTTAGGTACACTCAATCATAGTATGTACATACATATAGGTTGTATAGACACCCGTTATCTTGTGTCAGCTCTACTGTATTGGCCTGAGCCTGTCTGCGTGTGCATCTTATATGCACACTCTATGTATGTCATGTACATCTGCACTTTTAACTTGTGAGTCACATATTATAAGTTCTCTGACGGCAGAGTTGAAGTAATGTCAGTCAATTCATTTATTTCATTACCCTTCAATAATTAACGTGGGGTGAGATTCTGCACGAGTAGACAAGAGAAGTCAAGTCACATATGTAAAGTTAATGGTAATGAAACATGCATTTTCGACCATTTTCTCTGCCATTAAGCAGACTCATGATAAGAAATTTTTCAACATCTAACTTGAGAAGAAATCACTATTTCATGCTTTGTCTATTTAATTACATGTCGAACACAGAGTCGCATCTTCTTGAATGAGTCTCTGTCTCTCTCTCTCTCCCTTACGATCTTCAGGACTACAGTATTGGCTCTGTAACTACTACCACCTCATTACTTATGGATATATCACCTTCATCATGGACGGCCGTATGCACGGACGAGATCTTCTCTCTGAACATGCAGAACACACGACGCTCAAGTGCTTAACACCCCGTTTTTTGGCAATTTGACATCAAGTAATTTTACAATGACTTTTGAGAATGCTTTTAAACTTGGTTAACATATCACATATCTTTGGGTATTGTCTTTTTGGCTTGCTTGCAACAACCTGTTGTTGTTTTATCTTGTCCAACTCCTCTCCCATGCATAGCAAAAGCTATGGTGAGGGAGATCGTGGCTCGTACTGTATAGATACTCTAAGCATACTGTGTACTAGTCATAAGCCAGCAAATGTTTACTAACATCGAGTATAACTCTTGAACTTTTTTTTTTAATTTCCACTCTTATTGTGCAAAGGTGATTATAAGCTTTTAGTATATTAAGTGTGTATGAGAAGACTATCCCAATATGCTCACGATCTACCAGCCGTCATGCACATAGAGAGATGCACTGGATTTATACGGACTTATATAATGTAGGTATAGATAGATATGGGATAGTGCGAAAAAATCCGTATGGCTTGCCAACTTTAAAGATGAATCGCAGACATAACAAGTTTACCTTGATTGTCAAAAAACAAACTATTTCATTCATTAGTACACATTATAAATATGGGTGAGCTGCCATATGCTATGCTCCTTTTGCTAAGGATCCAGTCAACATGGAAAGAAGAACTACTTTCATTAAGGATTAATTTATTATATAGTTTACATGCACACGAGATGGTGTGTAAGTGCAATTAAAATACTCACTTCTATAAACGATATAGCATCCATCCTGTGATGAATCGTCTCCTCATGTGTTTATTTTCATAAATAAAAAATGCCTGCAGAATTTTAATTTGGTGATTTTTTCCCCTTCCCAGGCCTAGTATGTAGTATGTACTCCTAACTTCTTTGGATGGGATGATGGGACTAATTAATGCTCAAATTTTTTCTGATAATTTCCACATAAATATATATGTGATGCTCGTGTGCGTCGAAGGTGTCTATGAGGAGGTCTGGTGGGTTTCGTGGGGCACATGGTAGGAGATACTGTACTGTGTACTATAGTTGGGCTATATTTCATCCGTCAATTTTTGAAATTAGCCCCTAATCTAAATAAATCATTACAAGGCATCCCTTTTTGCAAAACACAGCTCTGTTTGCATATGAGGCTGCTCTTGAAGGCAATTACAAAAGGTAATCTGGAAAAACTGGATTCTTCATAAGATGATTTAGATTCACTTCCACATCAACTCTCCACAAAAGTGCTACTTCATCTTCGGACATGCATACCACAACAACTTCTGGAGACAAGGGCGTTCGACGTTCCTCTTGACAGTCTACACTTCATCACGTGAAATTATAGCCAATCTCATAATCTTTGAAGAATTTTCCGTGTAAAGGTCACGACAATAGTGTTGGATAAGACGAATTATGCACGTAATAAAATATATGCAAGTGATGATGTCCCGTATTTATCCTACATATGTATGTAGTGATCACACAGACACAAAAAATAAATCTTGTGCAAAACGACTTATTTTTCCCATTAAAGTTCCATACGATAGTAATTACTGGTTTATTGACGTCCTATAACAGGACTCAAGACTCACACCTGCCTGTGAAAATCCAATTATGACTGGAACTATTTCCTAAAAGATATTTAATCAATAACATTTCCCCCTAACCCTACACAAATTTCTATTACAGTTGGCTGGGATTTTGTGACTCAGTCAGTGAGTCAATTTACAATCCTTGAGATCTTAATGAGCTTGATTACACCTTAAATTTGATAATTTTTTAAAATTGTTCAAGCTAATTTGGTATATACGTATGGATTTCAACTGAGAGTAGTATGTATTAGTACATATATTATTGGTCTCTGACTTGAAATTGCCAGAACATGAAATTAACACGAGAAACTATCACAGTGGAAGGACACGTACAAAGGCAAAAATAGATACACCAGCTTTCTTTCCCACAATGTCAAACACGCTAATCGTGCTTGAAAATGAATTAGCATTGGAAACTATGTCGTTCATGGAATCCATTGTTTCTGTTTCATATGTCAGTCATATACCCAAATGTCGAACACCCTTAAGCAACAAATTGAAAAGATCAATTTCGTCACCAAGTTAGGGCTCGTAACCAGATTCCCTTTCGTCTTATCATTGTTAGAGATCCATGTTTCAATCCATGTAACAATAGTACAAGCATTTATCAGTCCAACTACTGTTCGCAATAAGGGCTCATTTTCCATTCCTTTTACAAAACTTCGACCGTATAAGTTATCTCCCTGGCAAAAACCTATAGATACTGTCACTATACCCTACCTACAGATAGATCCTACACTCAGGAGATGAATGTAAAGGTAGCCTGACACATTGGAAGGAGTCATTTCAGCAAATTGTGTGCTCTCGGATGGATTTCAATCGTAATATTTCCTTTTGCCAGAGTCATTTATTCCACACGTTCAGAAAACTAACTTACAGTAGTAATAGGATGACAGGTGCTAGGAGTGAGCCTTTATCCCACCATATTTCCCTCATTTATTCTCTTTTCTCTCTAACGCTCCACGTATCTCTCTCCATATCGTGGAAAAAATCCAATGAAAAGCTCATCATTTCCCCCAGTTTTTTGCACAATGTCAATAAACTTGGATATTTTAGGAAATGAAGAAGACCTTAGTAATTATTAGTTGAGGATTGCCAAATTGTTGTAGAGTAGAGTCAGCTAACGTCCATCCACTTACTTGAACATTCCCAAGTCAAATTATAATCCTCAATATTTTTTGAAGGGGCATTGAAAAAAAAAAACGACAACACATTCGAGGCTCAGAGTCATTTGGCAAGTAGTTACAGTCACATAAATGCAACTCATCTTACATACTTTAAAATGTGGGAGCTTTCAATAAAAAAAGAAAGTCAGGTCTCTCACTCATGTAAAGTTAATTGGTTCAGGAGATGAAAAACCCTGAAGGGGAAAAAAAAACTTTAAATTGTCAGGCTTCAAGCTCACAATGAAGTTTTGTGTATCTTTAAAGAAACTGGTTAGCATCCAAGCATACACATAGGCTTTGACTCCAATATGCAAGCACTGTTCCTCAGCCAGTTATCTCTCTTACTTTGGTTAAACTTTCATTGCAACAGCTAAATACATACTACACACGACGTATACAAATATAAGAGTCACTACTGCAGTGACTACCAGAGGATACAGTGTCCACAGTCCACACACAAACAGACACACACACACACACACAAACATTTCAATGCAATGATAAATCTTGCGGGTTGGAATCATTTCCCATTATCTTCACAAGTGTATAGAATCGCTTCTGCTCAATATGTACGGACAGGAGGAAGGAGTGGAGGCTCCCAATCTGTGCAGTTACTTACACATCTGAGGAACGATACAATCGTCAAAAAAAGAAGAGTTAACATTGCAAAGTGCTTGATGAAATAGCGATAACAAGAGTATGTAAAGTAATCAACGATTGACTTGATACGCAGTAAATCATATTTAAAATAAAGTAGCTTTACTTATGCACACAAGATGGGCCATTCAGGTAGATATGTATATGCTTCGGACCATTCAAAAAATTCATCCGTCCATATGCCTATGGCCTGTGAGAGTTCTCCGACTACACACAATGAGCACGAGCAGGTTATTTGGGAATCTACCTACACACGTCGAACCAAGTAGTAGTTATGGAATTATATATATATATCTAAATATATAAATCTCATAGATACATATGTACATAATTACATACGTGAGCATATTTATAACAGAGCTTCTTGCCCCATTGAAAGCACCAGCATATGGACAGAGCAGACAGGAACTAAACACTTTGTCGCGTTAAAAATTGCCGATTGGATCTTATTTATAACAAACGATTATTTCGTTATGGAAAAGTAGGACTGTCTAAACCTATTAGTTTTTTCTCTCTAGTAAGTAGTAGCTACAAGCGCTACATATATTTATCTGAACCATACAGAGAAGAATTCCCTTCCAAATATCCTCCATATAGTGACATATCCATGGGGCAGTAGTCACGTCGAGCACGTATGTACATATGTACGGACGTGAGGCTCCCAGACCTTACATATGTACATATGTAACTTGTGGTTGCTTGTGCTATTTGCCACAATTTCTTTCCCACTGTGAAATTAATGCATTCAAAGTAATTACAAGCATAATTACCACATATACTTCCAGTGGTGTTATAATAGCTTCTTACAAACTAATTGTAAGCAGGATGCAATTTTTCTAATCATCTTATTTTGTTTTCAATTAAAATTGAGGAACAATAAAAAAAAGTTCAATACTCAGTCAGAAGTTACAGGTAAAGCCGAAGGCTCCATTGGAAACCCATTACTACTCGTGTGTGAGTCAATAGGTGTTTACCTACATTCAAATTTCTCATGCACAGTTCCTTCAATGAGTGTGTGGACTCTGGTAGTGGATATCTCTCTGCGGCATCTAAATAGTAACTACATATGTACATACGGGTCTCGTTCATAAGCATAGAGACGACTACTACATCAAGTGAGGAAGAGCATCAAACCAAGTTATGGTTTGTTTTTACATTAACCGGAAATAATATTTTTATGATGGCAAACAAAAATATTATGAATATCATTTCTCTGTACTTTCTCACACGTACACTGTACACACTGTCATGGTACGATTACCACTGCAGATCCCACCAGTCTGTTTTGTAAGACACTCTCCATAGTTGTAACTTGTAACTTGTGACTGACTATAATCATAAATATGTGTGTTACTGCCCCATTGACGTTCTTCAAAAATATGCATCCGTGTCCAAGTCCTATATAACGAGACACTGTCACTCTTTTGGAATTGACTATTTACTAACTATACTAACTACAACTACAGTACACCTTGCAATCCCCACAAAAGTTACTCTGACTGGGTCGTTAATGCTTCATTGGAATTTGGAATGTAGAAGTTTTGAAAACAGTTAATCAGCTCCAGTGATTCATTCCGATCGTATATTAGCACTGTATAGAATAGAAATTAGGAAAGGGGCGCAATCCTGTAGTCATATATGCATCCGTAATGACCGACGAGCATAGTCGTTAAAATTACGCGATGGCAATTGGTAATAATGAATTACCTTTTTTATGATCGTAACATAATTTCAGCTGAGTACGAGTTTCAATTAGAAGTTACTCATGCAGCAATTATATATTATCTGTAGAGATACTACTCACAGTACTCACACCTGACTCGTCCAAAGAAACATCCTGGTGTTGCACTACATTTGAATATCCACCCTTAGCAGGTTCTCCTTTCTGAACGTCTCTCTGCTATTTATACGTCGTCCATACATATAGATATATGGTCCTCGTGTACACATGTTATTAAGGTGTAAATTGTACATAATGCAGTGGAATGACTCCTAATTCCCCTGTGGATTGATCCAAAGGAGTACAAAAATATGAAAGAATTCCTCCGAGATTGTCATGTGTGATAATGTGATGATCACATAGTCCATGCACAAGGGGTATTTCATCCACGGTACATTTCTATGATGATGACAGTCAATGCACGCTATAAGCCTGATGACGCTGACTGATCAGAAACATTGATTTTCATTTAATTACCAGTGATTGATACTTTACCATTCTGAGAAAATAGCCCAAAGATCTGTCCCTATGAAAACAATAATCTCAATTACCATCTCTCATCCAGTCTGGATACTTGTACTTTTGAGGGGTTGCAATCCATTTGAAATATATTAACACTTCATCAAATATTGCAACAATGCTCAGTAACAGTCAGTTATTTTACACATGCCAGAGCAAAATAAAAAAAATTTAAATGTGCCTTTTACAATTTAACTTATTTGCCACTCGCAAGGAGTATAGATACTTATACATTTATGCAGAGTCTCATCCAATATACATACAATCAGTTTCTCAACGAATGATTCTCAAATATTTCGCTTAATTAAAGCAACGCACTAATTAAACACCTTACGTAAGCTCTCCGCTACCATTGACATTTCTATGACTTCAAAAAAATTTATCAAACTTGACAGTCACGCTTGCTAATTGAATCTACATATATAAAAAAAATTCCTTTTGCAGTTTCCCCTCGTGTTGGAATTGCAACATCTGTTGGAGACAGGGACTCTAGTGTATATAAGCTGCTATCAATTCTGACGACCTATACAACCTGTGGAGGGACGGTATACTGTAAAGGAGATCAGCCAAAAAAAAAGGTAAAAAGGTAAATTTGATAATTATTCAACTTATAATTATTATTAATGATTCAATATTTTTTCTTCAAGAACTGCCAAGCTTGCAAGGGAGATAGAATTTACATCCTCGAAAAACATATCTACCCTTCCCAAATGGATACCTCTAAATAAATTTGGCAGTTGATTAACTCTCAGGGCCTACGAGAAAGAAATTCTTGTTGATTACAACACCTTTGCTCTACCTTTTGCCAATTGATACGTAGATTTTTCCAGGCTAGTAGGAATCTATGTGTTCCACCAAGATGTGAGATTGTGCATTCCTACACGCTACTAGTACTACAAGTTGCCGAAGTTGAAGTTGCATTCCATCAACTCATCATAAACTACATAGGGGTCAATTAATTTTGGTACGAGTGTGTGGGCAACCAGGAATTTCACAGAACTAGTCCCAGCTGCCAATGCCTTTTTGCCTGTCCACGCTATACGTAGATAGACGTATCCACATGGAAAGCATATTTTTCTTGAAAAAGTCATTTAAACCATAAATTTAAGCCAATCAAGTTGATTACCATAAATGTTAACCTTATGCATTTGTCTTCTGCAACACATATGATTTGATTCGTATCAGTTGAAAGCTCATTTACACACGAATAATTAAAGGTGCATTCAATGTCACAAAGTGGTGCAATGATGCAATGCTAGGACAAGTATCTTTACAAAAAAAAACCAGCAGCAGAGCCTTTTGAAAAGTGCAAATTCCAAGTACAAAAATGGAACTGGATCTGAGCTAATAATCCCTTCTAAGCTCACTAGAAAATTATTCTCTCATAAACAAACAACTCAGAGATTACTTTGCATGTTGTGTGTATAGAACAACTGTGTGGAGGCTACAATTAATAAGGAACCTGCGGGGCCAGTGCATGCATATTAGATACACTTTTAGAATATAGAACGTTGCATTTTCTTAATCCCCCTTTATTACATTGGGCTGATAATAAAAATTAAAATGAGATCGGCATGCTTCCAATGATCCTAACAACCGTATCCGCGTCATGGTATCAAGGCCTTTGCCTTGCATAGTGTGCACATGTAGGTGTGTTTTCCTCGCTTGCTTCACTTCTTGACAATAAAATACTCTGAATATATCTTCGCATACAATCTGATGGGCATGCTATCGGACATGCACTCCTTTGAGAGGGAAAGGAGATGAGGAGTCAGCCAAAAAAAAATATCTCACATGTACGTATTTTATTATTACAGTATTATTTTAAAACAAAATATCCTCAGAGCAACTAGTAGTCGTAGCTCCCCTTTCTTCTCTCTCTCTCTCTCTCTCTACCAATCTTTAGAAACTTTATGGGTTTTAAGGAATAATTTATTTTCATTATTTATGTATTACTTGGGAGTCCGTAAATGAACTCCCTCTCTAATCTGATACAAATTACAGGGTTTTAACTTTCTGTAAAATTATTCATGAAAGCAAAACAGTAAAGTGCCCTTTTTTATTGTGCCTGGCAATTGGTCTTCCCTTGAGTTATCATACGTCTGCTACACTTCCAAAAAGCTACTAATGAAAAGCAAGCGATAACAATAAAAGTCACAGAGAGTCACAGACGAAAAGACGTGGAACAATTTTCCTCTCCAAAATAAATATACAAAAAATCTTTTCCCATTTCCGCTAATCCCTTTTTCAGAGACAGCACTTGTTACGTGTAAATACACAAAAGTAACCTTTAGTCTAGGGGACAGCAAGTCATTAAAATCAAATTAGCCACAGCGGTGGCTTTTGGTGGCAGTCCCTGTCCAAATTATGTTTGTGGACGTTGGTGCTTACATTGTACAGTATGTGTGTGTGTACATACATACAAGTGAAACAGATTAAGGCAGAGTTTGAATGTAGACTAGAGATTTGCTAGATTTGAACTCCTTCATGTGAGGAACACACAAATATGCATGTGTTGGGACTCGTATTAAGAATTTGTTGACGTTGATAAATGAAATGTATGTGGTTGTGAGGACAATGAAAGGTTTGATCAGAGAATTATAGACATTGTTACAGGCTGGCAGTCCTAGGGAAATCAAGTGTGCTGTAACGCATTCCCTATAAATGACATATATCTATAGATATACCTGTTGGGCTGATCGGATTTCCAATATCAAAATACTATTTATGATCGGTTGCCTAAGATGTGTGCTGGTACGGAGACATGCTCAAGTATTATGCTCCTATAAGTATGTATCTATTTGTTGTAGGAGGTTATGTACATTGGAAGGCTTAATCCTCAAGAGTAATATCCACAAAACATACTTGATTTAGTTATGGTAGTCACAGTAGTTTCTTCATGAGCAATAATCATTGCGGTATTTATAATCATAACAATAACTTCAAGTCCCCAAGAACACATGTACCTACACGAGTCATTCATTTTGGGATGG
Source organism: Allacma fusca (assembly GCA_947179485.1). Taxonomy (NCBI): domain Eukaryota; kingdom Metazoa; phylum Arthropoda; class Collembola; order Symphypleona; family Sminthuridae; genus Allacma; species Allacma fusca. The sequence goes on along the minus strand of OX359247.1, from coordinate 14,680,822 downwards.
ACGAGGCAGAACAACGTGGGCACTTTTCTATGAGGGTTTTGTGTCTCTCTCGACAGCCTTTTAAAAAAATCCAACCACCGTAATATTTTGAAAGGTTGACGTAAAGGAAAATTAATTTTTTGTATGTATGTGTCTCTCTCCCTTGTACTCCTAGTAGTACTTGAAACATTGATTAAATCCTTACTTTGCAAGCATAACTAACACCTGAATTGACAGTCGACAGTGTTTGGCCCCTAGTTATTATGATCTCAAGTTATAAAATTAAACTACTTTTCAAAACATGGGACCCATGCATTCTTAAACAGCACCCCGTGCTCATGCTGTGCCCTGTGCCTTGTATATTTTCAATGGGACTCACATATCCCTTCAATGTAGTATGTAACCCTAAAAATAACAAATGATTAACAATAATAATTCAACAATAATAATTATTCAAGTAAAACATATACGAAGGGGACTCGTACGTTCTTATAACTTACGCATAAATTTAAAATCCTATTGTAACTCTCCACCTGCATCTGTAAAAAGGTGCCCTCGACGGTCTTACGAAATCCTATGCCGTCTCAAACCTGAGAAATGTCTACATTTTGTAATGGGATATGACTGATTGTGACTGAATAATTGTGAAGGATTTTCAAGACCCAAATTCCATTTAAAATGAATTTTCTAATTGTAATTACAGGACAGTCCCTCTGCCACCACATGCATATACATACACAACTGCAACACTGCAAGTCTGCGGGTCATTCCAATTCTGGTCTGTACTATCTAATTGTAATAATAATTACCCTACATTTAGAATACTACATCAAAATTTTGAAAAGCCTTAAAAATCACAATTGAGCACACCACACACCACAGTCATCAGCATGAGAATTAGCATTGGGAATCCAAACTGAGCAAAATATTTTTATTCTGGTCATTGTGTGTGTGTGTCTGTGTGTGATACACAGACACACACACACACACACACACACACACACACTTGATAATAACCACACGGCAGTGAAAAAGATACAGCCAAGGCAACAATAAGTACGCATAAAGGGAAAAATCACACCTTGGATTATAAGAAGAGACAACGCCCAATTCAAATAATAGCTAGTTTTAAATACATACAATTTTACAGGCCGGCCCGCTATCAATCCCAAGTACGTATAGAAATATACATATGTATCTGTACATAGTCCCAACTCCCAACCTGCATTTCGCCTACAACTAAATACTTACTCCTAGTAGGAAAAAAAAAGAAAGACGGTCACTCATGGATCTTTAATTTTTTTCTGGTTCAGCATTTTACCATACATATGAATTGTCTGCATGGAAAAATCTACATTTCCCTTCTTCTTCTTATTAGAACACACTCTATGTAAGTCAATCTGAGTGACTGCACTGCTTTTGTAATGTCAATATTTTTATTCAACTTAAATCGCCTGAGTTTCTGTGTGTCTACTACACCACTACAGTACAGTAGATACTACTGCTGCTAGTATATGCGAGAAAAGAATAAATAAATAATTTGACGCCTTCCCTATACATACAAGATCATAATAAGGAGGAATTATTTGCAGTATATCTGTAACAAGGCATACAAGCAGAGCAGAGCTAGCCGCTTATTCTCATATCATTATAATAATGTATGCATCTCGACTTGACTGCTATTACACATCAAGCGCGTTTCGTGTAAATTTGCCAATTTTTTTTCCAATCATGTCCACCTGTACTTCAACTTTTTGTTTAAGGTAAAAAAAATCCACTTGCTCCCATATAAGATATAGTACAGGGGTATAGGACACCCTGTCCCAGATTGACTAAACCAAGTGAACATATCGCTCACTCTTTAATGTCATGCTGTACAGAGTATCTATATACTCTACTTTGCAGTAGTAGTGGTAGTAAATTCAGTGAAATTAAATCCAGCTAGGAAATTACATATTATGTTACAATTACATCCCATTAGACTGATCGTTATGAAGCACACGGCAGTGAGAGATGGAGAGAGAGAGAGAGAAAAAAAAATCAGGAAAAAATGTCAGGGAGTTGCAGCACACCAGAATCCACACTGCAGGGTTAGGTTCGGCTATATTACTATACCCACATCAGAAAGCAACTCTTATAAAAATTCTGAGGAAATGCAAGAAAAATTAGAGTATATAGATCCAAATGCACGTAATCACCAAACAACTGGGAATTACCCTAGAGGGATTGGAATTATTAGAGGCAATTGAAATCCTTCGCGAAAATTTTTCTACAGTAATCAAGTGATCAAGTTTTCGCTCTTTGCAATTGTTGTTGTATAAGTATATACCAGTTAATATAATGTCTGTGAGGTTGAAAGGAACGAAATTATTGAACGCCGATGGAGGTAGAATTATTATAGCCGTGCCAAAGCCCCTTATTTTTTGACCCTGACTTATTCAAAGTATTTTTTAATTAGAATTTAATCTCTTTTTTATTAGAATTCTGCGAAAGAAATTGAAAATTAATATTCTGGTCATTTTCTCCTCAGCTCAAATAGATCCTATGCTCAATACAATGGAGTGTGTGGAGCTGGTTAGTCTCACTCTAACTATGGGTGAGGTTTGACTCCAATACAGTAATTTCGCATACGCACGCCAAAGAATCAAAATGAACCAAGTAACAATAATGATTGTTATTATTATTCTCGACAATATTCACCCAAAAATCCTTACTCCCTCAAAATCCCTAGTCATGTACGCACACATACATACATACATACATACATACATACATAAGCTTACTACAAAATAAGATTTCTCTATTCAACTCACTACCACACATGAGTACATACGACTGCTCCTAAAATTCCTAACCAAAAAGCTACTTGGGAATTACCACCTTAATTCAACAGAAACCATGTGTAGCTCTATAGAACAGGGTCCACTGTAGTATAGAGTAGGTTACTATTACTACTTGTATGTTTTCATTCCATCAACCTTGCACTTATTATTTATTGTGAACAAATAAATCATTGAATATCCTGTCATGAAAAATTGGGATCGTATATGAAATTACTATTGGGTCATTAAGCAAGCAACCATGGGAGACGCTATGGGAACTACAATGGAATTTAAATGGGAGTTGGACAGGGAACTACATATGTAGTCATGCCTGCAATTATGTCCACACATGGACGTACATATTTACAGGTGTAAAAGATCCAACTTGAACCCAAAGTTCTAGTTTCATTCCACACGGAGTTATAATTTGAGAAATTGTAATAAAAATCTAATAAAATTGTTATTTATTATTATTAGATTCCGTTGCGTCGAGAGGACTCACACTGGATTTTAGTAGCTCAAAAGTTATAGTCTTGCTCCGTATGTGTGTACTGTTCTTGTCCTATTATTTTGCTTTTTTTTTGTTGGACATAATTTCTTGTAAAAGACTACAACTCATTACAATTAGGATACATAATTACATATGTACCTTACGTCATGACTACAACAGCCCATTAATTCAGTGTGACGTTCAACACTTGGACCTGCAGTGAGCCGTTCGAAATCTGTATTTGGCATACATGCTCCAATATTTTCAAGGTATAAATCACTATTTTTCTCCCTATTACATGACTATTTAGAATCCAGAACAGGTAGTGTAACTTTGTAGCCTTGAATCTTTCCTTATAAAATAATATTATTGTGCAATTATTATTATTACAGTAGAGATTCAATTGTTCACTGGTCAAATTTTTATGGTATGGTTTATGGTTCGGAGCCTCATGCGAGGAGGACCTTATCAAACTCATGTTATTTCAATTCCTTCACGTCCTTTCAGCATAAATTTGTAATTTAAGAGCATGTCCGGAAATGTAAATCATACAAATAAGTTACAAAAATCTCTTTTGTAACTTAGTCATTTTGTTTTTGCAGTGAAACTTTTTCTTCCTCTACAGTCCACAACTAAGAATTAAAATTAGAAAACGACAAAACATTGGAAAACTTTTGACTCCTCAGCGTTACAAATTCCACGAAATTTGAATTTAAATCATTAGACTAATTCGTATGTTGTTACTGTACTCTTTTAGAGCTCTTTCAGCCTGTTAAGCGTGACGGATCTGCAGGAATACCGATAAAAACAACGAAACGTTTTACACTCAAGCACTCCTCCATATGTACATAGTGTATTAAGCCCTATCCCCGCCCTTATGCTAACACACCAGCTCTTCCTATCCTATAACTGCATGCATGCATATGAGTCGATAGTACATGTGGACATGGGAAAATAATAATGATCATTATTTAATATTATGGTTGTGAGTGCATGGTGAAGAAGTCTTTTTTTAATCACGCTCATGGTAATTTTACTAAAGACTTCAATTTAACCCTTTCTCTTATATAATTCCTCTTCAGAGATGCTCAGAGCCCTTACAAGCCCTGTAAATACTCTCATTGCAAGAAGAGTATATAGTACTAAACACAGGTTTATCTATACATACACACACACACACACACACACACATACACATACATACACATACCTAAGGAGTATCATTCGTAACTGAACATTTGTGTTTAATACGACAACTTAGGGAACATTATCCACTTATTCTGTCACACGATCATTTTATTTCATGGCGATAACAATTATATTTGCAAAGCGGTATTAATAAAGCCCTTTGCATATATATATATCCATTCCTAATTATATGTAGCGGTTCGTACAATTCTAACTCAGTAGAAACGCATGTTCCCCTGAACTGTAAAAGAATGTGAGTGAGGTTAAGTGGACAGATGTACATAATCTATGTAGAGCCATATGGAAGTAGCTATAGATACATACAGTGGACAGGATATCCGTTTGAAAATCTTAAACAACTTTCTTATTCCATTGAATGTTATATTACTCAGATGTGATTCCCTGGCTCATATACATAAAAGTATGTACACTCCAAGGGAAATAGAGGAATGAGGAGTGGTACGGAGTCATGTAACAAGTAGCAAAACGTCTTTAAAATCTTGTTTAGTTTGTACTTTTCTCATACTTAATTCCGCTAAAGTAAAGACACATGAACTTAGAGGCATAGATGAGTATGTATACTGTAGATCCTTCATAGTAATTATCTCCGATTAAATCCTACAATACTTGACTTAAACAATATGAAAAAAAGATAAATTGTTATTATTAAGTTTCTACAAACTTTTTTTTCTCGTTTTCACTCTCATTTGTCCCGTGGAAGTTGTTACAGGAGTTAAATCAAGCGAGGGTAATGCACATGTATAATATCAAAAACTTGCATAAAACTACTCGAGGAAAACTAGGAAAAACTTTTTATGCAAAAAGTTTAATGTAACTACTTAATATTATACACAGCACCGGCACCAGCAGCAGAAGCAGCAGCAGCAACCACAACAACAACAACAAGAAATTAATCCTTATTTTGCATTCAAAGGTTCAAATGTAAATTATTCGGAAGGAAGACGCAGCAGCGGCAAGCATCCACATTTAATAACAATAAAAGTTCCTGTAACGATTTCACCCAAAATATATGTACAAGTTGGAATTTACACGATCTTTTCTCCGTAAATCACTGAGAGACCAGAGAGGAACATAGATTTAGGGAGGAATCTTGCAGTTACAAGAGTTTTGACATGATGCTACCGCAAGCACATTTTTCTTTTCTTTAGGAAAGGTAAATAAATTGTGTGGATAGGAGAGGATACCTCTGAGGGACTACTAGAAGGCTCAAAGAAAAAGGGAATCGAATTAAAAAGGTTAGGATGATGAAAGAATTATTAATCTGATTTTGGAAAATATACATTAATTTGGGATAATCATGGTCACCATCAACACGACCATCACGCCGAGTCGTGGGACTCATTTCAACGAGGATTTTGTCAGGAACTTCTACCCTTTGAACTGAGCTGGGGAACAATTAATGGAGAGTAATTAAACGTGATTTTTTTTCTTGTTTGATCCAAAATCTAAAATAATTAGAGATCCAGAGATACTATCGCTATAGTGTAGTCCTCTGTAATGGTCTCGACTTTAATACTGGTATGTGTAAAGAAGCCATTCAAAAACAACAGAACCTGCTTTTTTTTATCTATATAATGTGAGTGAAGACAACTTGTAATGACTGAAGACTACAAGTATTTAATGGTGCTATAATAGCTTGCAAAACTTGGTAATTACCCAGAAATCCAACCAGGGAGAGATTTATCGGCTTTTGAATTTTGCGTAATAACTAGTCTTAAAAACCATATAATTTTATCACTTTGAATTCAAATCATGTAATTACCTGCGTAAAAATAGTGTAAGTTGTAATGTCCGTAATTATTAAATGAGCCTATGTATGTATGTTCATATGTACACTCAAGCCCATAAACATTTGTGCTCTCTTACCGGAAACTGTAACCTTTCATATATCATTTGATTTGACGCTACTTGTAGGTATCTACTGTTTGTGTACAAATATGCAGACAGTAAAATAACAAGTCATGAGTGTAAATCATGAAATGTCTTGAAATTAGACTATTTTTCCTCAGTTATTAATTTTTTCACTCACACTTCCATGTTTCACCCTCAAAGCTCTGTGGACACACCGGTATCATAACATTCAAACCACAATTTACTACAGCCTTCTAAATAATTGAGGGAGACAAACATATATTAAGTATAGTGTAGTATATAGTTTGTAGATTTCAATTTATTTGCCAGCATGCCTTCACATTTATTATATCCCCTTCCAGTTAGGAATTTTTGAGCGAGATCCTTCTGTGTATTTTCTCACTTCATAAATTACTCAAAATTAGGGAAGAGAAACAAGTGAGGAAAACTTGACCATAAGATATAATGGAGAGTTTTTATACATACAAATGAAGGCTACTGAAAAAAATGAAACCTTTGATGATCCACCTTCAAAATAATGATTAACGTCAAGCAAGAGCGGAGCAACTACAAATAGCTCCGCTATACTTATTTATTGTGGTGAGATAGATCTTGAAATACAAAATTAGACACAATTAAATTCTGAACAAACATGTGTGTGTGTGTCATCCCATAAGATTTCATTTGCTCAATATCCTCAGATAATTAAATTATAAATCCTTTAAAATTAGCCCTCATTCAGAACAACCAAAAATTTACTAATTGTGCATACAATAATTGACGAGAAAAAAAAACAAAAGAAACAATTCAATGAATTCAATTATTCAAGAGAAGACTAAACAAAGTAAATTATGAAAGAGCTCAGAAATAATTTAAGGCCTCACAGTCATAATTCAAGGAATGAAAGGAAATTGCTCTCTGAACCGGAAATTTAAAATTAAGCCCGACTGCACGACGTGTGCAATCCTTTAGTGTACACAAATTAGTGATTATTACTTGTGTATATACAATAATGAAAAAAATATAAACTTGTCCTCAGAAATCAGGGAATGACAATGAAACAAATAAAAAATATAATTCCCCCCATGGTTTCTATGTGTACAGACTGTCATATCCGTGGAGGCATTGAAAACCCTACCTAATTTGTATGTCCCTTCAGCTGAGTCTCCTGTATAATTATTCATTTATCCTCTAAGGGAAAAAAAACGAGTACAATTGTCCGCTCATAATTTTGTAAGCATGCTTTCTTGTAATTGGCTATATATTATATACGAACCAAATTTTTTTGAAACTATTGAACTTCAAAAAGTATATAGATGAAGATGCTCCTTTTTTTTACCCCTTCTTGAACCTGGTAGGTATGATCATGATATTGTAATCAAATTTTTTTGGGGCTGAAGAAGATTTGTTTGATTTTTTTAATGCTTAATTTATGTATGTATGTATCTCTATACCATACCCGTGTCATAAACCATGTTTCTCATTGTTTCAATTATTATACTCCCAGTACTAATTTAACATTGTAAATTGATCCTCGTGTCGAAAACTCACGCACTTTAATCATTGCCAACAATAATGTTTACATAGACGAATAGAAGATACGAGCACAATAGTGATTGGCTCTTGTGAATATATAATACTAGAATATCACAATAAATACTTTTGTATAATATCCCCTATGTACGGGTATATGACTGGGACGGAGAATCGTGCAAGGCCGATAACATGTTGCAAAGGTGGGATATTTTTCCCTGTTGTCGAAAACGTGAGTCCATACTTTGCTCTCTGACAGTCTCCTTCTCACACACATTGAGTCAAATCAAAATCTATTTTTAAGTCTTTGATTTCTAACGATGACGGTCATACATAAAGATTTGTTTTATTGACTCTCTCGTTATTTCTCACCTTTGTAAATCTCTGCATGAATTCAACAATTTTTTTTATATCTAAAGTATAGACAGAATCCCATTGAGACGTTTTTCCTCCTTGAGGCATGTTTCCTTTAAAAAAATATTTATTTTTTTATGTGAAATGTTCAATTGAGAAATCAATGTATAGGTAATCGAAAGTGAAACCCAGGCTTGGACTGTATGTATCTACTTTTTTGATGGCACATTCCCCACTTTTGTTTTATGATCCCATTAGTGTAAGTATTTACCAAGGTACAAATTTTAGGTTAATTCTTGTATTGAAAAAGAAATCCAGGGGAAAAAAAGGGTAATAAAAAATACACTGGGAAAATCTTTTCAAAAACAAATTTTAATGAAGTTCATGATATGCTGGGCGAACCAAAGAATTCAAATCCTTAAAGGGTAAAAAAATTAATTCACGTAAAACGTTTAAACAGTTCCTGTCCTTACACCCTATGTACATATTTAGCTCTGTGTATGTACATATGTATCTGATGCACTGGAATAGGCGTCATCCATTTGAAAGTCAAGCTCTTCCGTAGGCATAGATTTTATGGTGAATAATGATGAGAGGTTTGAAACCATGACTAAATTTGACAATTTCGTGCAAATATATTTCACGGGAAATTATTGTGAACTCCTGCCAAAAACAATACAGTGTGTGTCCTTGAATTTCATACAAGCTTTAAACGGAGTTTCTTCCATAATTCTATAACATGAAATGTTTTTCGCAAATGTTTCCCAAAGGTTAAATCCTACTTATATTCCAATCCCTCCAAGCGACTGGACTTGGTCAAGAGCCGTCAAATAAGACTCAACCATAAAAAGGCAAGTCTCCTCCGGCCCCGAGTCTCATCTTCCCTTTTTTCATCTTCAAATAATTATAGAGTAGGAGATATATAGGAGACGTCATTACATCAGTTTGCATTACGTACAGATAATTATGAATACATGAATAAATTATTTCCTTGTCAGTTTTTTTCCCTCCAAAACATGGGAACATCTTGTAGTCTGTAGTCGGGACTGGGAAATACTATTTACATAGAAATTTCTGAATAAAATTATTGCATTAAATCTCCTCTAAGTGATCAATGTTCACTGTAATCAGATTCGACGAGGGGGAAGATTCAAGAGTATTCCAAAAAAAAAAAGTTCCCCCTCTGTTACTGAGTAATTGATAGCTTCTAAACCCACTTACAATACTTCAATGAGAGATAAATCCGAGCGAAATCCTGAAAAAGCTTTTTTTTCGTACAACTCAACACACACTAAGACTCCTACACACAAGGATACTTATATAATTACTAACAATACTCATCTTCATCTTGGAATGCGTCACGTCTGACATTTTGGAAAACAGCTGATTCGAGTGCATGTTCCCTATAATAATTCGTAAAATTAATGTGATGTGATTTCAGTGATACTCTCAAAACCCTTCCTGTATAATTATGTGTATTTTCCGCCTGCTCTTGCGTCTGTCCATTATTCAAATCAGTTATTTATTTCCTATTTGCTAATTACAATTGTATTCATAAAAGTATTCATTTTCGTCTCAGGAATGAAAACCATAAATTAATTATCAAATCGGACAATGCTCCGCGGCTGTTACTATTAAAGTCAGGATTTTTTGTCTGAGAGCAAGGAATATTTGTGTGTGTCTTATTTCCCTACAAAAACCCTCAATCCACTGAACATACAGATTTACAGATACATCCTACAGTCCGTATTTCATTCTGGTAAGAATTGCTCAAGCTATTATTTGGACTGTCCACCCACAATGTGTAAGCATGAAATGCTTTGGAAACATTGGTTTTGATTTACTTTTACGATTTTTTTATTAAATCAAAAAAAAAATATCTCTTCCTCAATGAGAACCTGAAGGGCTTGACAGCAACAAAGACTCAGATGACAAAACATTTGGAGGAGGGTCATTAACCAGCCTCTTCAACAGTATTAGAAGAAGGGGTAAGACGTTTATTGAAAACATTTAAGTGTCAGATTGATGACATGGTTTGTGCTTGTATCTGTATATACATATGTACATAGTAAGAGCAGACTGTACAGGATCCGTATGTACACAAACAAGCCTGTCTTTGAGACGGGTACATATGTACAAGTAGATATATAATTATATATACATACATGTGGAAGCATGCAAGCCTTGTATACAGTACTGTATGTATGGAGTGTTTTAAGCAGAGACAATATTTTATCAAAGTTGTCAAGTTAGTTTTTCCCCTGTGAAAAATGAAACCTAAATTTTAAATACGCACGAAACCTCCAATACAAAGGAGTAATATATGAGAAAGTGAATCTTCAAAGAAGTAACATAGTAAAGAGTGAGGATTCCTCAAAACTCATAGGTTTGCATTTAACTGACCATTTTTCTCTCAAGTTTTCACTTAATTCTTGGGTTATGGGTAGGCTCACCTTGTGTACATGAGCCAAGAACTATGGTCAAAGCTACAGAGGCAGTTATCATTATGATTGATTTTTTTTTTCTCCGCTGTGATCACGCATGTGATTGATTTTCCTCCTAATCACGCACTATCTCCCAGAAAATAATGGCTAGAAAATTATGAAAGTTTGACACTTATTTGTGCACTACCTTTAAATGCTACTTGTTAGACACTGAGGTATTTTTAATGGAGAACGTGCAAATGATTTTTCACTATATATATGATGCTCCACGACTGTAATTGTATGTACCTCTTGTGACTACTTCCAATTGACTCGCGTCAACAACTCTTTGGCCATAGTACCTATGAGCGACATTGTACACATATAGTGCTAAATGCTATTGTTCTTGAAAGTGAACCATAACGGCCATAACCACACAATTTATTATCTTCCAAGCTGTTATTTCTGTAAACTGGGTAAACTCAGGTTTCATCGACGACATGTCATGCTCTCACGGAAAGCATACCTACATACAGTATGTACGACAATGTAGATCCCTCCAACTCAACACTCCTCGCACGCATCTTTTAATAGTCATAATTGTAGAGCAATAGTGACAATGATGGGCAGTTGTGTAATGGATGCAGTGAATCTTGTTCAAGTGGAACGCAACAGTTCACACACGAAGTGTTTTAAATATACGTAGATATATGATGGGGATAAGGGGAAAGAGATGAGTCTCTTATCTGGAAGGTGTTTAAATATCATCTACACCTTACATATATGTATCGACAGTCCTCACGGAACGTACATGTCTAGGAAAATCCAAAAGCCCTTGATTTTAAATGCAACATTACCACAAGTGACATTAACGCTCTGATTACCTTCTTCTGAGGCTGCCCTCCCTAATGGTACAATCCAACACTGATAACCTCGGGCCCGCACTTCAGACGGAATTTATTAAGGGGTATTAGCCTTAAGTCTTTTTCATGAATTTATAATTGCCCTGCGTGCAATTAGGATTTGATGCGTGAGCTTAGTCCGACTCACACAAGCAGCCTCCCTAGCCCTATATACTCTATGGTCGAGACAGCTTTGGTCAGATTACAGGGCCCAAGTTGTAATTGGGAAAGATCCCGAATTAAATTCTTCAGAGCTAATCAGAGATGACAGGACTGCTCCAAGGCAGGCTTTTACAAAAATTCCACAAAGACACTATACACATAGACAACATCTAACAATTCCTCAATAGCAGTCCTCCGTCTCCAAGTTACACTTGAATGGAACTTTAGTGTACAAGAAAAAACGTTTTAAGTAAGGTAAACGGGGTTGTAAGCGCTAATTAATGGGATGGCAAATGCTAGGAATTTTGTGTAATCGCGTACACAACTCTTGTCCATTTATTTAGGTGTACCCACAGACTTGAGACGCATTCATGTGCAAAGATTAGGGAAACTGTACAAATTACCAAAGGCATAATTCCCCCTGCTCTTTCAGATACATATCCTGACAATAATAGTTTTGAGGCAAGCTCCAAAGGAATCACAATCTAATGAGTTAATCGACCATAAATTATCCAGCAGGATTTTCCTTTCAGTGAATGTATTGACGATCAGGGCTCAGATTTGTATCCGTCCCAATAGCATATATGATCAATTACGTGAAATAACTAAATTATGAGGGTAGAGTATACAGATCTGTGAGGTAAAGTGAGACCAAGGTGACGCAAACGGAGAGTGCCTAGTACATAATCCCTATAAGCCATCACGGTAATTATATCCGTAGTGGTAATGTAATGTGATAGCTTGAGAGAGGGAGAGAGAGAGAGAGAGAGACCCTAGAGGATGTACACATGTGGAGTGTCGAAGGGGAAATGCTAATAAATTTAAATGGAATAAAAAATGACATGAAAGCAAAGGCGAACCATTCAAGTATTCAACGTGAGTAATAATAACAATAAAAGGCTACTTACTTATTCCGCATATTATTTCCATTGCTATTATTTCCATCACTGAACTGAGGTGCTTGTTGATTTTGCAGATGCTGTTGCGCTTGTTGTTGCTGCTGTTGAGATGGGGCAAAGTTGCTGCCATTGTTCGCGTAGTTACTTGAACTAATTGAGTAGGAATTTGATTGGGATTGGGAATTTGAAATGGAAACGACGGGGGTTGACACTGTGGATGACGTTGCGGAGACGTCGACTTTTGATCTCGTTAAATTATATTTATTATTGTCTGATGAACTAATACTGATATCTAATGAAGACACAATGTGAAACATTAAGTGTACTAAAAGCAATAAAATCATTTTCTTCTCCATCTTTGCGAACTCTGATACCCTCAAGTATGAAGTCGCAGGAGGAAAATAAAGGGTCTCTTTTACAGAGTGAATAATTCTATCCTATAAAATAAAACAAATCAAATTAACCCGTCCCTCGACAGAATGCAGATTATATGAAGGAACGCTATCCCCAGTAGAAGTTTAGTCTTAGCCTACAGTCTCAATAACTATTATGAAAATTAGAGTTCCAGTTTCACAGTTCTGAGCTCTTGTTTTCAAGGACAGTTTCTTCCGAATTGAATTACGCTTCAAAAAGGAGACAGCACTAGGAAGAAAGAAGAACTAACTCCAGTTCTTGTCATAAATCACATAATATTATTGAGTGTTTCGGGAGGGGGGGAATAGTGTCTATAAATCCTCTGGATTACAATTGTAATCAACTATTGTTCATGATTCCCTCAAGGGCTGAGATACAGGTTCCCGAAATCTTTCTTTAATTTTTGCAGACGACTGGGGATGATACTACTCTCTAGTCTCAAAAAGCGGTAGTGTCTCTGATCACAAAGAATGAACACACGCGTTGATTATGTCCCTTTTATCTCTCTCTCAAGTTTTTTTATGTTATTTTTTACTCTCTGTAATTAAATCCAATTCACATTTCACTTCAGTTCCAGGCAAGAGCACTCTGTCGTGTAGGAAGTTCTTCTTCCCGCACTGCACAATTGCAGCAAAGGCTTTTTGCTACCTTAAGGGTATATTTTTTCCCTAACAAAAAGTGTATTTTTTTTTACTTTTGTCTCTGAGTCTCAAACGTCTATCACAATCTCCGAAAAAAGGCGAAACTACAAGTCACGAAAATGTTAGGGGGAAAAACCCTGGAATTCCAGAGGAATTATTATAAGAATGAAGCGTCTCTCTGAGTGAGGTGTCACTAGTTGGAAAATCCTCTGGAAATGTCTGTCACTTTATAGAACTGAAATTGAAGGGGGGAAATGCATACAGATGAAGCAGAAATCAAGTACGGTACACCAGATTGAAAGTTTAGATCGTGAATGAAAAATTCTCAAGAGATTACTTTTTTACAGGCACAGGTTTCACTACGGAGCTTCATATATAAGGGGGTTGGTGCATTTCTGTTGGGAGAATTTTTTTTTCTCCTATACTGACTTGCTTACTGACTGACTGACTGACTGACTTGGATATTGTTGTACGATCTGACTCCTTCTATATAGGAGATACTTGTGTATTCATTTCCATTTCATGTCTGCTTACCTTGTGCTGACTTACAGTACTTGAGAGAGGACTGTGTGGTGTGTACATTTACCTGCGTGGTGAGTTCCCTTCGTAGGTATATCTGTCCCAGAGAGCGTGTGTATGTGTGTGTGTTTGTGTATGTGTGTGTGTGTAAGATTGTGTGTATGCATACACCCGCATCTTTGCTCTGCTTCTCTATGTCTTATAATTCTGATGAGCATACAATTTAGAATGAGTTTTAATAACCATTCGTATATCCATATAACATGAATAAAAAGCTCCGTGGTAATACTCCTGTAGTTGACTATTGTTGAGGAGTAGTTAAAAGTGAGCAGTTGAAGCGGGAGGTATTGTTTTGTCTTTCTTCTATTATTATTTTTTTCCTCTCAAGTAATAAGTAGTCATGTGCTCCCATGTACTTACATACATACGTACAGGTAGTCCGTCCATCAGGTATGAGAGACACCTGCAGTCATTTGAATGCATACCAGGGCCTCTGTATCTATATACGAACATACAGGCTCCCTAGTTGCAATGCAAAGTAAATTCTTAGATTTCCCCATAGACTGTCGGCCCAACCTTTCTTCTCTCTCTCTCTCTCTCTCTCTCTCTCTCTCTCTAGACCCCACGATGACGATCAGATGGATCTAATTGTGCTCACTCCGTTTAGCTCCTACTATATTATGTCCTGCTGTAACCTGAGATGTGGAGGTTCTCCATATACTCCGATCAAGTACAGTAGACAAAGTTAATCAAACTTTGAGTTCTGAGCTAATGCTCTGACCAGTTCCCTTTGCAGAGTTTTGCCCCATGGATGATCATACCTACAGAGATACTGTACTTACTTCCCCAGCCCCAGCAAATCTGAATCACAACTTGTGCATAAGCATTTATCGAACCATTATTTAAATCGACACTTGAATTCTTTTTACTCATCCATCTATCCTTCCAAATCATATATTATCTTGAGTAAATACTGCCTTTTACAGAGACTCCCCTCACCATGCAACTTGCCCCTCTCTCACATCCACGT
Organism: Allacma fusca; assembly: GCA_947179485.1. Classification (NCBI taxonomy): domain Eukaryota; kingdom Metazoa; phylum Arthropoda; class Collembola; order Symphypleona; family Sminthuridae; genus Allacma; species Allacma fusca. Next base: position 14,665,594 of record OX359247.1, on the reverse strand, counting down.
ACAGATAGATACATCCATACAGGTAGTAGTCAGACTGTAGTGGTATAGTTTGTAAGAAATGAAATGAAAGCGTACGTCAATGGGATAGCCCACAACAACAAACACCAGATCCCTACAAAGAGAATTCTCTCAGTTTTTGTCAGGTTACCTTCTCTCATAAGAACCTTCCCATCAATTTTCTAAAGTTAAATGGAAAAACTGATATGATTTCAAATTTACACCTTCCTTGGACATAAAATCAAAATTGGAGCAGAGGCAAAAGGTGTTGTTTGGAAAGAAAAGAGCTGGTGATTTACAAGAATAAAAGCTCAATTTCCAAGGCATCCCTTCACATAATGAATATGTCTATCAAAACCAATGTCCACATTGCAATGTAAATCGAATTGGGAACTCATAAATAAACTGTAAGTACTTTCATTTGACTCGGGATTTTGAATGTATTAAGTGCTTTTAGGCAAACAATTCCCTAGTAAACAATCAAATTCATGCAAACAACTTTCTTTAAAAACAGTTACACTGCTGTATAGAGTCCCAATATATGGGCTACCCAGTAGGAGAGTAAGTGAAATAAAAGCTAATGTGACTATTTCTGACCTCTCAGTCAGTGAATAAGGAAACACTCTCAAAGAAGGTTATTATAAGGAAGGAAGGAATTCAGACTGTGAGACCTGCACATTATCCTTTGGTAAGGTTAGCTATAATGGGATTATTTTAAAATAGACAATATATTTTGCATCGGAGTCTCAAAACAGCAGTCGTACGTGACGGTGCGAAGTCAGCATTTAGTTACTTCTGGTCTGTTTACTCCCAACGATCGAAAGTTTTTGGGACTGGAGGGAATAAAGAGCCCTATGGACTTGATACATTTTTATAGAATACATAACTGGAACGTTATTGGGACGTGTTACCTACCAGTCGCCAGCAAGGGTTTTGTTATTATGATTTGTTCTGATTGTGAGTGCATAAAATCCAACCACTTTTACTTTTCCTAAGTTTCAATGTCACTGTCAACCTATTTCGAGCATCTTCTCATGATGACAATGGATTTTCCATTGACATATTTTCAGGATTTTGGGTAAACCCTTTGGAGAAAGTGAAGATCATCTTTGCTCAACCGTCTCCTTACAATAACAAGGTGCAATCAATTTTATATTTTTAAAACTTCCCTTCGTTTGTGTGCCGGAGACAATACAAATACTGTAGTCATGTACATAGGTCCTTATGCGCTGGCAAGGAAGGAAACGTGAGGCATTCAAGGGAATACTCAATAGGTTTATTGGTTATTGGGAAAGAAGAAAGTTATCTTTTAATTGCGTATCCTTCCTGAAAATAATATTTAGGCATGTTCTTTATTTATAAGCTCCCTTCGTTCCTCTCAATCATATGAGCCATACCAACCAGCACAGAGAAGGTGTATCTACCTTGTTTTGTCTCGGACACCGTTTCTATTTGTGTCATTACACAGCTATTATTATCCCAACGGAGTCTGTATATTTACTAGTAGACGGGAAGTTTCCTGTGAAGATTTTAGATTTGCAATTATTCTTGGAGGTGCACGGACGGACTGTAAACGAGATGAGAAGTGTTTTCAATTATCCCAGATGAATATTTGTTTCTCAGGTGCTTTGTTATCTAATCATGGGGACACATGCATGGAGGAAAGTATTAAAACGAGTTACAGAAGGTGCCAAAGTATTTCCACGCTAACAGTCAGTAGTTGACTCAACTCTGTATTACTATTTCTGCAAGCACGTAATTAACTCGGAGGAACAATAACAATCCTCCTTGAGATGAATAAGCCATTGAGCATTCGTGTTAAATAATAAGTGTGTGCAAAAAGGCAGGTGGTAACAAATCATTTGCAACTTGTTCAAATAAATATGTGAAAGTATTTTTCAATTCATGAGACTCTCAGTGCTGCCATCTCATTTCAAGGAATCCATTTAGTATGGTTGAAATATTTTGTTTACACGTACATAATTAAGCCCCTTTATAGGATAGTTCTGCTTGTAGTAGTAACATTTTGCGAAAAATGTTCAAAACATGATGATGATTGTTCATTGTTTGAGTGTGTGTGTGTGTGTGTGCTAGAATATAATAATTAAAGCATGTCATCAAGCGCATGGAAATGTATATATGCTCCGTAATTGGACTATAGAGTTCAGTGTAACGTGAATTAGAAACAGGAAAGAATTAAATAAAAATCTTGTTCGTTGCTCATCTTATTTTTCTTATATCACTTGGAGTAAAAAAAATATGTCACTATTAGCTACTCGTCGGAATAAATTTGGCAAACTTGATTCCAAGGGGGATGGAAGTGTAAACGTTTCTTTTAAATGCGGAGAATATTTTTTTTATAGTGAAGTTTCTAATTATTGAGAAACTAGTTTCAATTAAAGGGAATTAAATATTTTACGTCTTTCAAAAGATGACTTGGCTTCCTCTAATCCAGCCTGCCATAGTTGTAGGGAATTGTGGGAATGAATGGTCAGTCAGAAGTTTTTATCAACATTAATCCACTTGCAGTGTGAGAAGATGATCTAGCATCCATCACATAATCAATTTATGCATGAGAGCATCAAAGTATGATAATTATTGCGGTGGTGGATCCAAAAGTAGAAAAAATCCTGAATTAATGATTTACTGATGACTGCGCTCTGGGCACTTGGTTTATTTCCTACGTCTGTCCTATATATATATGGAGGGACATACATATGTAGGATCCATGTAGAATTCCAATCCCTAAAATGGAGGAAAGCACGAGTGAGCAACATTGATTGATACAGTTGCCAAAAGGCAAGGCCGGCGGATCTTCTTGTCCATCATTGAACTCACACACTATTCATTGGGTCTTGGATAGAGGAGAAACTGGAATTTAATCTTATGACAAAAGGCTGTCTGGAAGATGTCTGGTCATTGAGATGAATGTAGAGATAAAGTGAAGACCAGCTGCATACTATAGTTTCTTGATGTTAGCTTTTTTTTCGGCACAGTCTTATATATGCACTGTTTTCCTGACTGGGACAGAGTAAAAAATTACATCGAAAATGAGAATATTATCGATTAGAGAAGACATCATTGGATTAGGTGCAGAAAAGTAGGCCGTTTGCTCCAGTCACATCATGGAGTAGGACCCAGATTTGATTCCACAAACAAAAGGCTTGACCAGAGAGGGAAAATGACCAAATCTCCGAAATGCCACTCCCTGTGTATGTAAATACAGGAGATTCCTTCCGAGCTGTGTCCTACTACTATTGTGCACTCACTTGACTATTACAGTTGGTTCCATAGTGTGAATATAGCGTATTGTCCTTAAATAACTTTTTCAATCTGATAAATCCTTTGGAGCCAGAGTAGAAAAAAATGAGCACTGTATTATGTCAAGACTTTATTGCCCTGATTTCGTCATTTGAGATTCAATTTCAAATGCACTCGATCAATACCAGTGGTTTTTGGTTTTTAGAACTCCATACTGTGCTCTGAAATGAACTCACGCTTTCCAAAATCCTTCAAATCAACACCCAGGCGGTGAGATCCTCTGTGCATACATAGCTAATTAAATGTAAAATAATTGGAAATTTATTGCATTCCCCTCCTATCTATTTACAAATCATGTACGAAGGGGAGAAAGTGACTATGTCAAGATTCGTTTAATCTCACATCCGTGATTGTTTATACATTGGTACCGGCACAAGCGTCAGAAACAAAGTCCAGTAGTAGTGCGGAACCTGTGCATAACGGTTGATTAGGGTTTTTCTGAGGAAGACGCAAATCGTGGAAAATATGACGAGCAATAAATGTGGAGATACAGTATACCTATATTGGTATTTCCTTCGATTGAGTATGGGACGGGTTCACATAAATACATAACTTTCCACATAGTCACATAGATATTGTGCAACGATTTACCTCAGCATGATATATAATTGTAATTGAGCCTGAAAGGAAAACATGAGAACTTGAATTCACACATCTGTTCTTTTTTGTTTAAAAAAAACATTGAATTCCAGCTATGCTCCTCAGTAGGTACATCAATGGGACTACACCCGAAAGGGTTTTTCCCCTTTATCGCTCAATAAACAAAGAATTTTCAGACCTTACTAATCCCAAGATTACTACAACAAACCCAACAATGGATATTACAATAATTACAACAAATTTTACAAATGCACCGCTAGCTTGTTCTCTTGTTTCTACACAGATTGATTTGATTTCGCAAGAGAGTCCATTCTTGTACTATGAGTACTTCTGTATTATGCCGACTGGGTATGTGTAGACTCTAGGTTCCTTTACAATATCCCTACGCTATTCAATAATACAGCCTTTAAAAAAAGTATCTATCTAATAATAAGTTGTGAAAACTGGGAGTTCTGTGTAAGAAAGCTCATTACAGGATTTATGGGTAAAAAATAAACAGAGGTAATCCTTGTCCATTATATCTTGAACTCATATATACCTCAATATCTCATGTAATCCCCTATAGTCTTTATAATCTGTATTTTTTTTCAAAAAAAAATCGATGAGCATGTGAAACATTTTAGCACTGAATCAAATAATGGAGAAAGTAATTTTTTTTGAGATAATAATTATTAGCAAGGAGGTGTGCACCGCACTCAGGGGAATCGAGTGTTTGCCTCGTGCAATTACTATCATTTCCGCTTTTTTAAGGCAAATATTTTACTGGCCATCATGTGAGAGAGAGAGAGAGAGAGAGAGAGAGAGAGAGAGAGAGAGAGAGAGAGAGATGTAGTGTAAGAATGGGTTTTTGTTGCAAGTGCAGCTTTTTGTCAGTGTTAATAATTTGTATGGCAAAAAAAAAGCTGCAACTTGCACATTTTATGGACTTGATCAGTGGACCGTAGGCTCAATTATTTGAGCTACTACTACGGGATTCCGTTCAAGTTGAGTTCAATGCGTCGGTGAATTTAGCTCAGAACAGATAGTTAAGTGATGACTTTATTCTTCGTCGTTCTGCTTTGATTCATTAACTGGAAGTAGTGTAAGACGCAGCTGAGGGTAATAAAATTAATGGTAAGTGGTGGTAATCAATGAACAAATTGCTTATCTATCATGAAGAGAATGTGAAATTATTATTTACTATATATGTGAGAGGTTTGCTGCCGAATCATGTTCGTCTGACGTGGGGGTTTTACCGGGTAATCAAATTTCATTTTATGAGTTTGAGTAAACTTCCTTCTTAAAACTAAGACTTTGCTCACAAAAGTGCTCTCTACTCCCTTGTTGGGAAATATAATAGGAAAATATGTATGTCTGTTAGTTGGTTTCCTTTACTTGAGCCAATCTCAGTAAGTTTTGCAATTTATTACAGAGTGTCTCTGAGTTAACGGTAAATTAGCAGGAATATAATTAGCACGTCTCTTGACATTATGATGACTCATAGTATCAAAAGGCCAAAAAGGCCAGTTTTTTTCTATTATGTAATATAGTTTGATTCCCAATTGTCAGTTTTATGTGACTTAAGTGTCATATTGTTATCACTCCTATGACATATTCGAACATGAAAAATATTTGGAAATGAAATCAGAATGTCAAAACAAGTTGATAACACCCAATGGCATTGGTATAGTTAACATGGAAATGTGCATAAGGAACAACAAAAAATAATAATAATTGATTTGTAATATCTACGTGGCCATGCTGGAAGCCTCGGGTGAAAATCCCCGATGGTATAACACATGGACTTTCTCACACTACAGTGTATATACGCGTATCAATCCCGTCATGTCACAAAGATTGGTATCTTTTGTATGCTTTGTCGTCGTACCGACAGGACTTTTTACTCGTGATTTTTTTTTCTGTACTGCAAGATTAAATGTTTAACCTTTAGCATCAAGATCAAGATGCAACGCCTTATCAACTATAGCACGGTTCGTACTAGAACCAAAATGTGTCAGATTTCAGGGTTGGTACCAGCAAATTTAATTGGCATGTACAAGGCAATATCTCCAAGCTCCAAAACAAGTCTTTGTATGTTAGAATTTATGCTCAATAATTATCACAACAAACCATGAGACTGCCATTATACATTGTATGACAAGACCTTCGATTCCCAATAAGTTTTCCTTGATCGACCGAAAAAATTTTTAAACTTGTTCCTTTTTATGTTTCACATGTTTATTGAACTGTATCACCCAGTTCTTGAAGCTCCTTCATTACAACATAGTTAGATTCGGAGGTACTAATTAACATAATTATATAAATGGATTGCAATACCGGAGCATATTATTATAAACAACTGTGGGAAAAGTCAACAAGAGGGGCATGACTTGTCAAGCTGACGTACATATTTTCACTCTAGATCTTTATGACGGTGACTGTGAGAACAAACAGTAAAAATGTTTTTATTTATAGCCGACACAATAACTATTGTTGGAGATTGCTCTTTGCTAATAATTGTTTTGAGGCCAATTGTTTCAGGCTACTACTGCTCTAGCTTAAAAAATCGTAAGAAAAAAAAATGAAACGAGAATTTAGCTTCAAATAAATATTTGAGCTAGCCTTCGTGTAAGAGTTATAAGTCACTAAAACTAACATTTGTCTGCAGTACAATGTGTAGATACTTCCCACTCCTCACAATAAGTTGGATAAAGTAGATACGTATAGATAGAGATATGGATGGATGTGTATGTACTTGGTTGTCATGATTAAATATTTATAACAGGTTTCCTGCAGAAAAAACTGACGATGATTTGAATTTGCCAACAAGAACACATTAGGAAACTACATATTGAGAAATTACGAACGAAATTAGAAACGAGAACATATTAAGAAATTATGTAAATGCTACTTCATTAATTACAATGTTTGCTATATATATTGCCTTGTTAATAAATGATCCAATTTAGTAACAATTTATAGATTATTTATTATCTATCAATTGACTTTTCGTGCCTGTCTAATTTATGTACAGAATTCTTGTTTGAATTGTCTTATCAAAAAAACAAATCATCACTACATATGGTGAATGCATCCAAAGGACTTTCGGGTAGCTGATCAAGAGATCGATTATCTGACTTGTGTGGCCAATGGGCACTACTGGCCTTAAAATAAGTAATAATTTCACATTAAAAATTCCATAGAGGCTCTTCACTACATTGTTGATGAGGAATTCCGAACATTTGACTAAAAAGTAAACTGTATAGTGAATGTGGATTAAAGGGAAATTCTACACCCTCCCATGACTTGCCAGATCACGCTATATAAGCAGTCAAACCACCACTGACAACTAATAAAGCGTATACAATCTCACAATTAGCTGTGTTAACTGTCTTACATCATCTGAGCTGTCATTGGAGTGAGTAATCTTTTGTAATGTTGACTAGCTGAAATGAATACAATGAATTGTAGTGTAGATAATAATTGCATCTGCGTGTGGGTAGCCAAATATGTAACCACATTGTTTAAAATTATTGTGTATCTTACAAATTCATTTTTCCCATTCGAGATGAGACTTCAATTACTTAATTCAGAGACATTTTATAAATACACTGCTCTACAGGTTTGACGGGATTTCAAGTTATACAGTAGTTGCTACTTGCTACTACTATCCATAATGAAACTATTTACCGATATAGCTCTCTTGATTTTGATTGATAGTTCTCTTCCATTATATTCCTTAACTTGTGTAAGGAAAGTCTAATATAAATATCAGGACTGAATTTTTATGGCATTCATTTCATACATGTCCTTCAAAGAAGCTCTTTAATGCGCAATTTTAATTTTTGATAGTGTAGTCAGTATGTGGACATATTTATGGCCAGATTTGAATTCTTTAAATCACTATTTCAAAAATAAAATCCCTGAAGGTAGAAATATTCTAAACTTTTATGAGGCAATAGAATTATTAGTTCAGTGAAATCCTTATGACAATAGAATTATTCAATTTGTGAGTTAATTTTAAATGGTAACGAGTAAAGCTAACAAAATGGTTTCGAATTTAGCCGAGAAAATCAATTTATGCCAAACAGTCAGTGTCTCCTAAACGGCACTACCAAATGTGATAAGTTTTCAAGTCTACAATACATGATTACTCGGATGGAATTATTATTACTGAGAAATATGCCGAGTTCCTTGTTTTAAGCTTTTTCACCAAAAAAATCTAAATATTGTGCCTGAAATTGTGCCTTACAGTTTGGCATACTCTAAAAAGTTACATATAAATTGTATGTAACTCCAGACATATCTGGAACACAGAATTTGGTAATAAAGAATAGTTTGATCATACAGTACAACGGCATTTAATAAATCAGTCAAAAATTTCGATTTATTTTCTCAAAATGAATGTAATTTAACTACTAAACAAATCGCACAGATTCCCCAAGACCAGTGGAAATTACAAAATTGAACAGTGAATTGATAGCATGCTAAAATGCAAGTTTCTTCATTAGGAGGTAGATGCTGCGATCAACTTCAAATCCGTGGAGATTATTGGCATCCCCCTGAAGTCGCATAAGAAGTCCTCCAAACGATACGTACGCAGCTCTAGAGCAAAAATGATTCAATAAATTTTAGTTGATTGCTCTACATAATTGTATAATTTTTCTGACATATTCAGTGTGCATATTACATGGCAAATAATCCTTGTACTTGATTTCAGAAATTATTGAAATGATTTGACTTTCCATACAATTGTTCATATTTGTCAAAATTCTACGTCACAATACTGTCACTAAAATAAGTAATAAGTGTATACACAACTTTCTTTTCGCACATCTTAAGTTTTCAGGAACCAAATGGGCCGATAGATTTGCAAGGGGAGTCCCACCGGCGGTGTGGATAGTGGCGTGTTTTAGCGTCACAACCAGCTAACCACACTGCCACCGCGACTCCCCGATGCCAGTTTCATTATAATCCGTTCCGTTCCACTCATCCATGATTTCCAATTTATTTTCAAAACCTTAACAATAGCCTATTTCTATTGAGTCGTATTGACTATGCCTCCCCTTTTTACATTCAAAATAGTCTGAATGGCTTAATGCTATAGTTTCTTTAATGCTTCCTTTTGCAACCAGGCGTTACCCAACGTCATATCAGCTCAGGAATACTTACAACTAAATACAAATAAGCAAATTCCAATACATAGATCCGAGAATAATTTTACCATTGTAAATCATACATAATACAGCCGTAGAAATAACCAAATGAACTATCCATAGCCAGCAAAAACCCGTGCATGTTTAGTATTTTACAGTTCCATTCAACAAATAAGAACCGATCGCAGTAACGTCACGTGATCCTTAACTTACTTAAAGTCATTAAACTCTGTCATGATTTTAATGCGAATCAGGATTAACAACACTCATGCTCACACCCAAAGGGATCGCACTGCATGGTACCAATTTACAATGAGAAATTAACTCCTATGCACAGCGATAAATAACTAAGAAGTTGGCACGTAGATACAATAAACAATTCCCCGAATCGTATTAATGTTGTGAAACATAATCAAAATTAAAAATATTTTATAGCAACAGCAGCTATAATCATTGGTAATACAAAATAATGAAACCTCCGAAGTTTATAATAAATGCGACCAAATGGAAACTCTTTATTGAACCAAATTTGCCACATATCCAAAATCCAAAATACTTGTATACAGCCGACGCGAACATTTTAGCTACCAAAGCATTTCTGCTTTAAACATAATACAACCAGACCAAACCTCATACCCAATCACAATGTTACAAATATACAAAACTAGTAGTTACAAACATACATACATATTCTTTGCTGACATCAAACAATTCCATTCAATTAACATAAATATTAAATGAGTTAAAATATATCAGGGGACATTTCTTTATCTTATACCTAACAACGTACATAGCCAACTACGATCACATAGGGCTGACAAGTAATAATCAATATATAACAGGAACTGATTGAGAAATCAATCGAAAATTGATGAAATTAATATACAGTATTGGAATTCGGAACTTGCCCGCAATCACGTACTCCCCAGGAAGGTTACAAGGACTCGTCCTTCAAGTCTATATCGCCGCTCGTTGTATTTCAAATCCCAGATGTCGTACCAGACCATGCATTTACACCATGTGTAAATTTTTCAGTGTAAGAATTCGTAGTGGGAATGGGGAACCGCTGATTTCAACCTCGGAATGTTGGAGTAAAAAAACGCTGCAAACACAGCTCTGGTACTCATCTGGGACCCAACAAAATTTTTTTTCCTCGAAGGACAATCTCCCATCTCCTGGATTAATCTTGAACGCTGATTGGCTCCGACAAAACCCCGGAAAAAAAAAACTTCTCAAAATATCTCTTCAATGCTCCTCTTCTGGTCCCTGGTATCTCAAACGTTTATCATCTATCGTCAACTGTATAACAAAATTGACGGAGCAAATGTAAACGCTGAGATCGAACGTTGAAAGTTTCATGGGAAAGAATACAGAATGTATGATTCTTTCCTGATATGTCAAGTGCTGAGCAATGAGTTCCAAATAGGCTATTCCAATATTATTTGACGACGGTAAGAGTGTGTGATATCGAAAAACGTCTTCTTCTTAGTGCTGCTTTTAGAGTTAACAAGTGACTGAGATACCACCAGCTGTGTTCACTTGAATTTTCCTGATTTTACAATCCCAAGTCGAAAAACTCAATGTAGCGAACTCAGAGTGGTTCCCAGTTACTCAAACTCTGTAATATACTCCGATCCGCTTTTATACCTTTGTCAAAAGGAGACAACAAAGGGGGAAATCAGTCGAAGTAACTTCTTCTCCGTTATTAAAGTCTTCCAGGTATATGTACAGTTCCAATTGCCAAACAGGAATACCGTTTTCATATGCTTACAATTACTTGTTCAACCCATACTATACCATAGTTTTAGAGCTTATGCATTTTAAATACTTTTACGACTCCTTTTCAAATCACAATGATCAATTGAATATTACATATCATGAGGGGATAAAAAAATTCCATTCGTACAAAATCCGATTGCCCCAACAATGAACCCGCCCTCTTAAAAATTCATTAGCCTATGAAGCCACACGCTGAACCAAAACATGGACTTCATTTGTAATGTAGTAGAAAGAAAGAATAATTCAATAAAAATAAACTTCAGTACCATGTCGTGTCACCTATTTTTCCAAAGAATCTAGATTCTTCTACTTACTAACTTGCCTCGCCCTCCAACCTCCAAGCTTTCTACACTTAAGTTACACACACACACACACACAATCAGTTACAACCCTAATACTAATAACAATGGCAACTACTATTTTATGGTACCTAAAACACTATCAACTTGAAATCGGAATGACTTCAAAAACAGCACGTCACAAGTAACACTTACAAACAAATATTTTAAAAAAAAAACCTTGGGAAAAACAATTTTTGGCAGACACAAGTGTTCCTTTCCAGACGAAATGAACACCGTTACTTAATCTGAGACGAAAAGGATTCCCCCTTCTTACTTCCTACTAAATCCCAGTAAGTGGAAGGTACACAAAATATGCAGTAACAATGCTGCCTCGACGATAACACTCCTAAAAAAATCTATCACCAGAGTACCTCAATGGAATACTCGTCCGACTAGACCAGTCGTTCGTATGTACACAACGCAAGTGGAGACAGAGAACTGGTGACATTCAGACAAAAATATCCAGAGGTCTAGCTCCGGTTAAGGGAAATTAAACTAATTGCAAAAACTACCTACAAGATAGGACCAACTCCACTTAGGAAATAGTCACAAGGCACTGAAACTTTTGTTTCCTAGAAAAGACGTCAGCAGAACTAGGTCATACGTAGACGTCGTGAAGGTCGCCATTCTACAGCTATACGTAACCTTCAAAAAAATAATCAATAATTCCATATAAAGCCCAAGCTCTTCTGAGGACGACACACATCTGGAACCTACTTTTGAACTACTCCAAAACACACAATCAGCTGATGGAGCTCCATGTAATGCTCTACTGCTCTACTTTCTCGGGCAAGATTTTCGTATTAATATCTTTCTACCGGAAAACGGGCCTACTTTCTTCAGTCAAACAAAAACCTAAATAAAATTGTGGGCTACTAATACCTGTTTTATGCATTTTTCAATGGTCTATAGTCTGGATACAATGTAATCACTAAACTAGGAGAAAACTATCTCAACTCAAACTGGTGAATTACGACACAGAACGAAGTCAATCAAAACGAAGGACACAATTGATACTCTACAATAATGGATTACATAATTACGTAATTAAGTCATTTCACGTTTACATTTCTCATAAGTTGTACATATAAAACCCAACTATTTTTTTGATATCCAGAGCCGTAATCAAGTTTTTTAATTTTTTTTAGAGTTAAATTAGTACTTTAACCTTACCTTAACTAACATTCCACTACCACAGGCTTTGGTATACTAATTGTCCTATAAATATACAAATATTATAAAGTATTTTATGCACGTTTTTAATCAAGAGACAAACAATGGCAAAGATGATTATACTAGATAATTAATTTATAGGTAAGTACTACGAAAACTAGTTTTACCCACTAACAATCAATTTAGATTGAATTTCGTAATACCATCTAGTAAAACTGATTACAGTGGTAGGCAAATTGCCTGTAACACTAGCAAATCTGGAGGTTTACGACGCCTCCATATTGTTTGGAACAGTCACAATGGCAATGACATACGCTGCCAGTGCACCTTACTTTACAAACTTTACTCGTTATTTCTAGTCGTAACTTCTGGAAAGTCAAATCTCACTTACTGATAGATTCAAGGAATACAAGAATATAAAATTGTCAAAGTACAAAATTCCGCTCGTAAAACTTCCCAATCCGAAAGTTTTTTTGACATCAAAGTTTTATTTGCCATGTCTTGTTCAAATATTAGAAAAGAGTCAAATAATTCACAAAAATACTTAAAGGGAAGTAAAAAAAAAAAAAAAAAAGAGGGAGGCAAAAGTCAGGTGGATGAGAATTGGAGAAAAAATTAAACTTTACTTACAATCGTGCAGCAGTAGCATCTGAGGCTTCATCCCCTTCAATTCTGTAGATCTTCCCGAACATGACATACTCAAAAGAATCCGCCCTGGATGGACCACTGTCTAAAGGCGTCCATTCCCCAGACTCAGCATATCCATCTTCACGTAATGTGGTTGCCAAGACGAGGCGGAATTTGTCGCCTTTACACGTAAAAAAAATACCATGAAATGTCTGCTTTATATACACATATGCATTCTTTTATGGTCATTCCTATCGCTATCCCATAACTCAAAGCCGTCAGTAAGATTTTCCCGGATATTACCCGGGAAAAACTCTTCCCAACAATAAAAACCCTCATGGAAAATTCATAAAGGGAATATTAATATACGTGGGGGGAAAAAAAGTAATAACTCACCCAATTCCATGGGATAGATCCAAGAGTTGATATCCAGAATCAGGTCCATCTTGAAGGACTCACTCTCACAATGCAATCGACTGACTGTAAATTTAAAAAAAAAAACAAAATATCCCGAATTAATATCAAAATTCTCAGATAATACAATTTTACATCAATCAATTACTATGGGTAACATTCCCACTTTAAATTCCAACCTGCTCCTCAAATTTCCATAACCACCTCATCTTCCCTTCCATGGAATCTCACTGTGGTCAAATGAACGCCTCAAAGAACCAACTTCTCATGATGTGGAGGAGCCGCCGCACAACAAAGAGCGTCAGCTCCGCTATCAAAAAATTTCCCGCTTCTCCTCCAGTGTAAGAATATGCAACAAAGGAATCTCCTCAGTGATGCACACCCCGTCAACACAAAAATTACGAAGGATCCCCAGAGGCAAATAAATGTCTGACTTAAATTGCAATCAACAAATCCACCGTCATGGAGCAACACATTCCCATTCCGCAGACTGTCAATCAACCCAACTATGGAGCCTTCAATAGTAGTCCGCACTCGCGTACTCCCAGCAACAATTACACTCTAATAATGATTCCACTCGAAAAATTATTCCAGGCGTATCGCTATTATCTCCATAGAAAAATATACTAAAAGGAAAGGACACATATAGTTGCTTTCGCAACAACAAGAAACATTGCATGAAATCCATTCTTTGTTCACCTTCCTCCATACATTTCTGGGGAGGAAGGTTCTCATGGACGAGCATTATTTGACCTACAAAAAACTGTCTACCATTAACATTCCTATATACCCCACAAGTTCAATTAAAAGAGAGCCCAGCATGTAAGTTCATGGCATTCATGTTATATATGAAGTATGTAGAGCCACTTACACACTTTTGGGTTTCAATGCCAAAGTCAATTGAATTCTCTCACTATATTCCACTTGCTGGACGTGAGCAAAAGAGGGAGAGAGAGGGAGAGACAGAGAGAGAGAGAGAGAGAGAGAGAGAGAGAGAGAGAGAGAGAGAGCAAAAAAAACTTTCTTCCTACTCCAGGTTTAGTCAACATTTCCCTGGAAGTATTATACGTAAGTATTTATTATCACAACTCATGGAGATGGAAGTAGTAAGCCCCTCAGGAATAGCAAATATACTCTCACTGGATACATGCCTACATCCTCACCCCATAAGTCCTATACTTACCGCATACAGACATATGTACATACATACATACATACATACAAGGCATACATACTTCCAGTCATGTTTGGCTGCTTACGTGCACTCAAGTACCTATGTATATTTTCCTTGGAGTCATGCATAGATACTAGTAAGTGCCACTATTTTGGTACGTCTACGTACAAGAGCAAGTTGATTACTTGAAGCTACCACCAATGTGACTTTGACACAAGGAGAAAAATCAATATGACTTTCATATGATTCTATCTGTATGTTCAATCATGACGTCAAGCGTAGGAGTTTTTTATAGCCCCTGCTCCCTGCGTGTGCATATTTCCTATGTATCTGTCATGTCAAGCTTTTGGCAAACCTATAGACCTGGCCCTGTCAGTATAGTAGAACAGTGAAGAGGAACATATTTAAATACCTAAATAATACGAGCTATAGGACAAACCTAGACCCAACATACCAACCATAGGACACGTAGTTTAACTGGTATTAGTACCTTATATTTTACTCTTCGTGGTGAAGAGCGGCTCCAGTAGTGTTACTGAAGAGCTTTTCAAACAAGCTTTATAGTGTGCTCAAAATTCGTACATGTTTCGTTGTACTACTGTATACGTAATGTATACTAGTCGGACTAAAAACTAGCAATGTTATATCCGCGTACATAGTTAGTACAGGTTACAGCATATAGTTTTTCGCCCTCAAGTCCATCCGACCATCCATACTACTACCATCAAAAGGAAATTTTGCCAACATCAAGCATTATATTGCAAAGAAGAGTCTAAAGAGTTTCGAGGACGGTGGGTGTTTTCATTCAACATTAAAAGGGCCTATGGTTGTGAACGAGAGGAGGGGATATTTCAGCTGCTGCTTTTGCTGTTGCTGCTGCTGCTGCTGCAAAACCTGAGTCATGCATGAGTCTTAACAATTTTTGCACATTGGGTGTGTGCTCGCTTTAACTGCCTACTGTACCTTTCACAATTCACAGATATCTTGAGTAGATACATACAACAAACAGTTCGTATGGTACTACCAGTCCCAGCTACAGTTTCAATGATAAAAGTCAAACCTAAAACTTTATTATTCCTCCGTTGTGTGTAGGCTTATGTATAGAGGCTCAAATACATACTGTGTTAAGGGGAGGCTCTACCCAAACTTAACGAGGAACAAACAAAAGCAATAATAAAGCACTTTAAACATGTTCATAGGAAGACTCTTCCAGTTGGGGAAATGACGCCACGATGCTCCTGCTAAACTACACTTCTGTGCAAACTAAATAAGTAGCTAGCTACTTCATCGCTTTGTTAAACATAAAGAATGATGGGATGGAACAACCACTGGAAATAGTGAGGGCGCAAGCTTCACAGCAGAAGGCTTCTCTTCCTTCATTTCATATTGCGAAAAAATTTTATACTCCATTGAAAATACAGAATGGAGACTGTATTTCCCCCTTGTTTCATAATACGTCCACCTCCATATGCTTCACTTTGAAATGGTAATGACGTATAGAAATAAATAAAAGCATAGGGGGCTTTCAATGAAATTTCAAAGCTGTCAAATGTTACTACTATATGTTAGGAATGAACTACTACTCAATGAATCCTTCACACGGAGGGAAGAAAAAAAAAAGATAAATCAATTTACGAAAACTCTACGTTTCAAGTGTTTCTTTCATGAAAAGTTCACAGCATATGGACATCATCAGATATATTTTATTGTCAAGTCTAAACAGTGAGAGAGCGAGAGAAAAGGTACGAAAAAACGAGGTTTCATTCATTGGAACGAACAAACAAACAAACATACATACATTTATACATACATACAGTATACAGTACAGTATCAATAATATGCAGCTTGACATTAGACCAGCTCCTACTGTTGCATCTTCCATTGTGCAATTCCGACAAATAGTTGCAGATTCCCCATATTTCCCCCTACTAAATAAACGCAGCCTTTTCAATCCTACTTTACAAGGCCCATTGCAATTCTGAACAGTATGCTGGGGAGAAAACATATGTTTCTCCTGGATGACTAGTACAGAGAGCAAATGGAGCTAACATCCAAACACACACGTGCAGGAGTGTGTATCTACATATATGAGATTTTGCGACAGACGGCTTGTTTCAGCACATAAGGTCTTGTCTTTTTCGCTGAATTTCAGTAAAAAAAAAACATGTCCCGAAATATATCTACAAAATACATATCCTAGGGTGGAACACTCACTCCTTCCATCTCGTTCTTCTTATGCATGTATGTATGTAAGTAAGTGTGGTGATTGCCTCATAATGTAAAATATACTGCAAGAATACGATGAGCATGTGCGAAATTTCTTTGGTCGAAAATAAGTCTTTACTTGTTCAAGTTTCTGCTGCTCTGGCTTGCTGCAGCGGGGATATGCTGCTGCTCTGCTGCTTCTGTGAGTTAAGGTAAAATTTCCCTAGTTCCCATATATCCGCGGACACGGAACAAAACGCTCTCAACTGCACAATCGTGAGCGAAGGAGGAGTTTTTAGAGTTTTGCGAAAACCTTGAATTTCCTTTTGTGACCTTGCTAAAGGACAATATTATAGATTTTTTGCTAAACTCGTTTCTTCCCTTCGCACACACACACACACACACACACACATACACACACACACACACACAACCACACACACACACAACCACACATAGGACTTACATATCTACTGCTACTGCTTCAACTCGTCTTAAAATCCAATAGGTCTGTATGTTTTATACCTGATATGTAGGTAGGCATGTTGTCATAAAGTAGGTATACAATTCCATAGAAGAGAGAATAAAGCAGCACATGGAGGCTCTTCTGAGTCAAAGCCAACGAAAGGCAGAGAGAGGCAGAGAGAGAGAGAGAGAGAGAGAGAGAGAGAGAGAGAGAGAGAGAGAGAGAGAACCAGCAGTAAATCGATAGTAACCACACATGCATACGTGCCCAACGTCGCATTTTCGCAATATACAGGAGTCTAAAACACACAGCAGTTTTTCACATCTACAAGCAGCTCTCACTATATAGCCTTGTACTTGAATGCGCTTTGTGGAATCAACTCACATCATCCCTTGAACTTCAACTTGAAATCCTCATGCAATCCACCATGGAGGAAGCGAAGGAGTTTTAACTCATTTTCATTCCATAAACCATTTAATTTTACTTTTTCACATAAAAAAAAACTTCCATTAGTAGTCATTGCTATGTACTTTCAAAATTCTATTGTTACCTTGTAACTCCTCTACTTACTTCATACTATATACTCCATTCTCCATACTTTAATTTAAGATCCCTGTACATACATGCATACATGCATCCCTGGATTTTTTGTTTCTCTTCTTTTTAATACTCGGCGGCTCAAATTCATGCCGACCCACCCTTTCGCACGATATGTATCTCAAAATTTACAGATCCTACTTACTTGGCTTCCAGTAATTACAATAAATAGTTTACCCTCCCAAGACATTATATGCTCATTTTCGTATATCTACTACTGTACTAGGGTTGAAGGAGCTACTAGTAAGTATATTGCCAATTAAACTGTGCATATACATATATAAATATTATTTAATTCCTAACTAGTCGGCACCTTCCAGTCCAAAGTTCTCTCGAAACTTGAAAGTCACACAGTCAATTAATAATCACATGTACAAATAAAAGGCCATGACCGCGACATTGAGGATGATAAATACTTTGGGAATTTTCAGGAAAAACCCCACGACATATCATGCAAATTAATTTCAATTTCCTGTCCAAAAACATACATGCATGTAGAGACGGTGAGTGTTGAAGATATATAAGCAAGTGCTAACGCTCTACAAATATTACTTCCCCACACATATCACATTCCTAATCCGTCCTGGTATGCTTCCCCTTCCCTGACACATACACATATCTACATATGTATGTACGTGTGCACGTCATTTCAGTTGAAAATAACACTGTCAAAAAAGGAACACATATAGAACATACTTTATAGAAAGCGTTATTGTCAGGATTTTCCATTATATACAAAACTAAATAATCGCTTCCGGGAATCACCATAAGCCACGTTGCAAAGATGTAATCAATATGAGTTATACGTTTCACTTTTCATACTTACATAATTATATATATAATATATAATTTTTTGTTTGCCACTTTTCCCAATGTCAAAAATAAATACAGGCTAATTTCTCAGGGAAAATCATTGAGAGGCACACAAGCATTTCTTTCTGACTGAGTGAGCTCAACACGTAACACTAACTCTCAATCCAGCTAATTATGCATATTGCTCAAACAAAATAATTTCCACATAAACAAAAAAAAACGTATAGATGAACAACTGTATAAACAGGGTTTTTCCATGTATTTCACACAAAATACAGAGAGGAGATGTCTGCATAAACCACGGCCTACACGGACAGTTGAAAATTTTAAACAAAGCTACAAAGGATAGTGTACACTGCCTAAAAAATTTATAACTTCCTCTTTAGAAATCCTTGCCAAAAAATATTTCATTACGAAAGCAAAAATATTTTACAGATGGTTTTTTTTTTTTGACATTAAGGCCATTCACCTATTCTAACTAAGAATCCTGTAAAGCAGAGGTGCAAAAATTTATTGCGTAGTTTCAAATGTCCACAAGGTTAAATCATGTACAGTGGGGAAAAAAATTCGTACTCTTCTGACAGGATCTCTTGAATACATTATAATCTTTCAACCCCTTCCATCTATACAGATACACACACACAGAGGAACGGAGAGAGTACAATGCCTGCAATTTCTTTTTCTCCCTCTCCTTCTTTCGCTCTAAAGACGCTCACTCCCTGGTCTTCTACATATACATAGTTAGTTGCTCCTGATGAGAATACCCACCCATGCGAATTCTTGGGTTGAGGATAATATTGCAAATAAAAAAAAAAGGGGGAGAAAAAATTCCCTCCGTTAAGATAAAGAAGAGTTTATAGAACTCAGAACATTCCTATAAATATGTATAGACCTTACCTGAGAAATCATGAGATACCTTAATGGCCATGCATCCGTAGCATATAGTATTTAGTACCTCTATATCTATAGCTCTTCCCTCTTCCACTTCTACATTTTACCATTGACATAGCACCCCATTACTACAGTACATGGATGATCCACTATGTACACAGATGCTGGGCAACCCATCATTTACAGCAGGCACATGTGCATTTAAAACTTAAAGAGACCAGGAATATCTCTACATATGGGAACGTTCACCAGCCTATCCCTGCTCTTCAGAGTACTCCCGTGCCTGTGGAAGTCAGAACCTTACTTGTTTGTTATGTTCGACAAGTGTTCAATATTTTTGTTTAAACATTTCCGCAATCTTCTCTCTCAAATACCCCTCTATATAGGTAGTATTAGTGGGAGCAGAAGCATATCAACAGTTTCAAAGCCCTTTTCCCAGTTAGCCATTACAAAGTTGTAAACTAGAAATAATTACAGTAGGAAAGAGAAAAATATGTATTTTTTTTATTTTTCTTCCTTGTAGTTGTATATTACATGAGACTATGTATGTATGTACACCGTCGCGTCGACATCATCGTCGTCCCACTTACAGGGAAAAAATTGTCATTACAATTACAATGATTGCTTTTTCGTTCCTCGGGAAGTATTAACACGAGAATTATTATGCAATAACTCAAACAACTCCGGACTCATCCCACTGTGCATACATAAAAGTTTGCACAAAAACACACACACACACACATATACACATAGAGAGACACACACGTATAACCATACACATAGGCCTTTTAGTGACGTATCCCCTACAAGGTATGCACGCCTCCTGTAAACCATGAGGAAAAATACAGAGATAGGGAAGTTCCAGTGGAGTAGTTAAAATAATAGAGTCAAATGCTTGAGAACATTTTGAAACAATTTTTCTCTATTTAAACTTTTGTAATCGAACCACCTATTATTATAATTTCCATCTCAAGGTTAGATTTCATTACTCCATGCAATGCAAGCAACCAATGTCAATAAAGCTCTCTGAAGCTCCTGCTATGCTGGAGGGTTGAATATGATGGAGAGAAAGGATACAGAGTTTACCCAATATAATATCTATATCATACACCAGCTCATGTAGATATATACACACACATCTCTATGTAATACGTATGTTTATACGTACCTGCAAAAAACTTTAAAGAATCAAATAGTGAGCAACCAATAGTATGACTGCAACAGTTGATCCCTACGTGTGAGTAACTATCTAAACCCATTTAAATGTCTCCATGATAAAGTTATAAACAATTTTAAAATACATAAGTAATTATTTGTTAGTACACAGACATACATATACACACACTCACTCAGTCACTCACACACACACACACACACACACACACACACTCACACATACACCGTCCTCAATCACAAACACTCACATTTAATGAATACAATGAGTATTTCAATGAGCTCTTGATACGTGTAGCATACACTGATACATAAAACCTTGAGCTCATGCACAGATGAAACCTTGTGAGGATCTAGTCCATATGCTAAAATATATAGAGAGATAACATTTACCAGAAAAAGCTGTCAACCTAACTTGAAAATATTTTATTAGAATCATAATATTATTAATGATCACAAAATGTATAGGAGACAAAATTATCCGTCCCCAGCATAATACACTTTTGTATAGATATATTTATAATTACTCTTCCCCTATTAGTATTTCATAATGCAAGTATTTTTATGGATTACCTCATGTACATTATGCATCTCCTGATAACATACATATGTACGGATGGATAACCCTATATAATATATGTATATATATGTACGCCTTGATTCCCTCAAGGGTGTTTTCCTCAAGAATGGTGCTATATGTGGACTATAACCAGAGATGTGCATACCTACGACACGGAGCGGAGCAGATTTCAATGCAACTCTATTCCTTTCTGTGTATACAGTTTCTTGATAGATATATTATACCAGCATTTTTTTGCGTCTGTTTGAAAAAAAGCATAGCTAAACCACAAGAGTTGACGTGGAAATGACAATAAAATGCATTTTAACTGCAATGGCGCTGATTCGAAAGTAACAGCCTTCCCAGCAATCTCACACTACCAAACTAGTACAATGGAAAATATAAGTGGAGTCAAAGTCAGCCCAAGTATGTATACAAGTAAAGTATGAGCAGAAAATAAAATAAAAGGAGATATACAAAAG
Source organism: Allacma fusca (assembly GCA_947179485.1). NCBI lineage: Eukaryota > Metazoa > Arthropoda > Collembola > Symphypleona > Sminthuridae > Allacma > Allacma fusca. Next base: position 14,643,847 of record OX359247.1, on the reverse strand, counting down.
GACCAAAATTTCCCAACAATCCTTCAGGGAGACAAAGTTTTTTTTTTGCAAAAACAAAAAATTGCAATATGCAAGTGTATGGGAAATGCCAAAATCCTTAGAATTCCTTTTGAGGCATAGATATACATAATATATATCTATATGCAGATAGATACATTTGTTCTAACTCAACCATACGCTACAACTTTACTGCATAAATAGTACCCCAGTCGTACTCAGCAAGCCATGACAATAGTGAAAACCTATACAGGTATACAAGGTTACGAGAGGACCCAGCCTATACCTTCCAAATGAAACAGCTGATACCACTTTATGCATTACAGAAATGAAAACCAAAGAGTAGGATTTCCTTTAGTTAAAATTACAAATTCTTAATAATTATTATTAATTAAATCTTACCTTATCACATATAGTCTTGGCAGATGTTTCTCTTTCAGCGCTTGGTAATATTCTTTAAGAAAAGTTCCCTTCATGCTTTGTAGTATAAGCCCTTCAGACTGACACATACCATTTCAGGGGAAATTACAGTGTCACTTTTAGAAAATTCCTGAATTTACTCTTATCTTCCTCTTCCTCTTCCCTCCCGAATTCCCGACAATTTTAATCTCTCCCTATTCACATTGCCCCTTGGACTTGTCAAAATATGAGAAATAAACGTCATCCTGACTTCCCTTCCGAGCCTAAATATTTTACTTGATAAATAATTACAAATAATTTCAAGTTCTTTTTCCTGGATAAAATCCTTTTATAAAAAAAAATCCTGACATTTAATGGGGAAAATGAGAATTATTTTGCGAAAAATTTTCGGAGAAAATCTCCCTCGACTGTAACTAAACTGCTCCTGTTTTCTCGCGAACTTTAGGATTACCCTAAGCTAAATAATAGTAGAGGTTTGAGCAGACGTGTACAGAAGAAACAGAATGAAAAAAACCTAGGAGCACCAGAGCTTTTCTCCGAACCTTCCAGATACTGAGCTAGTGTGAATCATAGGGAAGTTCGTTCTCAAGAAAGGAATATAATACGTTCCCTAGCCTGCCTGACCGAGTGTGGAACGTGATGGAATGAAAATCCTATTTTGCCATTTTGCAAAACTGCGCCGATACTCTCTCTCTCTCTCTCTCTCTCTCTCTCACTCTCAAGGTACTTTCGATGTGATGCTTCTACCCTGACTTTGAAACTCGAAACGTTTTTGCAAGCAGACTCACACAGTGCAAATGATATACATAATACCTTGTACCCCATATATTACTACTGCACAGGAATAGTCAACTCTGCTCAGCAACCTTCCTCTCACTCTCTTCCCATGAATGCTAAAAGTAAGTCCAGAAAACTCTGTGCGTGTGCATATACTAGTATGGACTATGTGCAAGGCAGAGAGAGAGAGAGAGAGAGAGAGAGAGAGAGAGAGAGAGAGAGAGAGAGAGAGAGAGAGAGAGAGAGTCAGCTAAAGCTCCTCACACAAAACAAGAGAGAAGCCAAATCAGAAATGTATATCCCCTACACTCCTAGATCCTTGTATAATTATTACGTACATATATGTGCAAAGTACTTATGTACATGAAGGGATAGATCCTTGCTGAATTACCCACTAAATCCTCATAAATGCATGGGAAATGCCCCATACACAAAGCTCACACGAGGACTATAGATACACCATGAGTCTGTAACCTCTAAGTCATCACCATGGTTTTCATAATAAGGGGGGAACGTTTTGGGAAGTCCGGGAGGGAATCTGTACGTGGACTGTAACTTTTGTAACATCCCAGTTAAACCTTTATTTTCGCGAATTTCCAACGCTTCACCAACACGTTTGTATGTACCCATACTGGTGCACACACGACGAGCAGAATATCCCATATCCACAAGCAAATCCATAGGATTGAGCAGTGTGAATACCCACCCGATGGTACACAAAGTACAAAAACCCCTATTTAACCAATTAGATTGAAATCCAACCAGAAGGCCTACCTCTTTGGAGACTACTAGTACAGAGAGAGGGAGAGAGAGAGAGCGAAATAGAGAGAGAGAGAGATAGAGAGAGAGAGAGAGAGAGTCACAGTAAAATAATATTCACAGCGGACAACGTACATCCCGGGCTTGAATGTGCATAAACAAATGAAATGTACCGAGTGATGTATGTATACAGAGATACTTAAATAGCTCTGGCCCTCAGCGAGCGGCTCCAAAGTATGTACGTACATATGTAGATAGCACGTAACCTTGCAAGACAAAAATTTTCGTTCTAAACAAAACCCCAGAGCAGAGTAAAGCCTACACAATATTAAAACAAAAACAAACCATAGATAGGTCTTCTTATAATTGGAAACCTTGGTAAAGTATAACCCCACAGTATTAGTGCACGTCCCTATGTACTTATAAGTTTCATCAATATTAAAGAAACACATCGAGGAAGCCGAGCAGAAGAAGAACGAGAACAAGAAGAAAACTGGAACTCTTTCCCTTTCAAATACATTATGTAGCTCTATTACTGTAGAGATACACATTATATTTATGTACACTCAGAGCAAGTCAGTACAAGTACACATCATCTGATCATCTTCTCTCTCTCTCTCTCTCTCTCTCTCTCTCTCTCTCTCTCTCTAGCTAGCTAGCTAGCTCTCTCTCTCTCCCCCCCTCTAGAATGATACGAAAAGCAAGGACAATGACGTCAACCGGTTTTTTTATAAGTCAAAGACTCACAAGTGGGCGGGCTAGAATTTCGCACGTACATAATTCCTAGTTGCTATGCTGAATCCTACCGCTCTTGCTCCCAGTGAGTCTATGTCCTGGTTATTGCAAATCTCCACTATGCTCCGTCATACATAATGCAAACCCCTCTATCCCGTCTTATACACATAGGCCCCATTCCCCTGTGCAAAATTTCTTAGGACTTTTCTCTGTGTGACTCAACTTCTCCTTCTCCTCAACTATTAAAATTGATACATAGGTTCAAAGAAATGGCATACCGGCTCCGCAAGTATAAACATACCAGGGGGAAAAGCGGGGGTTGAGTTCAGTCAAGAATCCATCTCAAATTTTGCACAGATCTTTCCGATCAACATTTACATTTGACTCTTCTTTCAGTGGTACTTCAACCCAAGGGCTTGAGGGTGTAAAAAGAAAGAAAAAAAAACGAGGGATTTTCTACTTCTGTTCTTCTTTACTATAATCTCACTTATATATATATATATATATATATATATATATATCTACACATGAAACAATTTGCACCATCCTACCACAATAATAATGGCTCAATGGACTATACATTGAGCTAGGGAGGATTCGATATCTCGCCATTTTCAAGGGATATTACAATCATCAAAAATCCCTCACTATGTTGTATCTGTAGAAGCAAGACAAAGAGATCGGGCAATGACTCTCCACAAATGATAGCTTCAAGCACTTACATATATTTTTTGTATAAAAGTATGTAATTATGAACAGGACATGGAAATGGGAAGGAGATGAAGAGTATATACCTAGATACTATAGTAACAATAAGAGGGAGCGAGGCTTGCTTCAAAGTTCGTGAGATTCATTTGGTCCAAGATTGAATTCACCACAAGATTTTTTTTTACCTTTTATTTCACATTGATAAGCTATTCATGACCACTGAAGCTTTAGATTCCATTTTAGGCTTATCTCCAGGGGTTTTCATCCATTCAGCAAAAGAATTTAATTCAGTATTAAAGAACTGCTATAAGCTTACTTAGTTACAAAAACTTTCGAGTTTTACCGAGTATGCTTATCGTACCAATTTTTTTTTTACAAAATATTTAGTATGTATGCAAATTTAAAATTTGACATATGTCCTTCCTTCAACTTCACCACAATATTAACTACTCAGGCATCAGGTGTAAAATTTAATAAATATCCTTATTTACAGTTAATAATCGTCAGTAGTAGAGAAGTTATGGGCAAATATGAAGGATACCAATAGTACAAGAGACAATCCAAGTAAACTCGGAGTACTTCTTCAGAATTCAATATATGGGAGAAGGTAAATTTTATGGCGGGTTGTGTTATATATTGGCAAGTTTACAGTACTACAACATCCACTATAAGTGTAAACTCTACCCCTGGAAGGCGTAATGACACAAGAGGGTTCTCAAAACTTGCTCTGCACCTGAAAGACTACCTAATGGAACGTCAATGGTAACTTTAAAACACATAGTACGTTGTTTTGTTGATAAATATGTACTTACATACGTCTCCTGTCTTCTCAGTATTGTTAAATCCACAGAGATGTATTATTAGCAATTACTCCAACATGTATGTAGTCATTATCTATACAAAAGGAGTTTTTTTTCCATTCGAACCAAATTTTGAAGTTCAAGCCATATTTAAAAATTTATCCTTAGGCAGCTTTAATGGTGGAGTGATTCACATATCCAGCTCAAGTTCTCAAAAGTTTATTCACGGCCATTACATGCACACAATGATATAACAAGGCAGGGCTTACAATTATTACACTTGTGCGCAGAAAATGTCCCTATGACAAGAATTTATAAGGGTTGGTTGTTGAGTAATTAATTCTGCAAGGTACACATATTGTGTGTACCCCATACCAATGATTTAACACCATTACTAATGTAATGTCATTAATTGATTCTATAAAAAATCTGAGGAAAGACAAGGAAAAATGAAAACCATTCAACTTCATTACACATGGTCATCATTTCATGAGCATGCCATACTGAGAGACGAGAGAGAGAGAGAGAGAGAGGAGTCACGTCAGGTTTTAATGCGGAATTACTTTAAGCCACCCCGAACTTCATGACCATATGTGTGAGCTTCGAGTTGGTTATTTATGTCACTGGAAACTCAGGCTCCAAATTAGTCGACATATTGGCATACTCTGATTTCCTTTCCTTGAGTAAACTATACCTTTAGAATGTATTCCCATTGCCGCTCGAACTCATTTCTCGTCGTAATAGTTGTTTTACGTCCTATCGTGCACATCATATACACATAGGTTCTTCATATGGAGGAAAACCTTTCTCAAAATTAAATGCTCTCCATGGACACAAGACTATACCCAATCCAGTTTACCCAATACAAACGTCAGTATAGTTTAACTTATATATGTGAGTACACCCGTATTTAAGCCCAACATTTTTAGAAGTAATTACAGCTGATTACTGCAACTATGTATATACTGCAAGTATACATAATTTGCACAAAATACATATACACATGAAACGATACAGTATAATTTGAACAGTCATCAAGTCTCATATTCCGAATGTGGTTTGATTTAACATTCAGTTTACACTCCAGAGAGTTATTAAATTATGTAGACCGAAGGCCACAGACCTGCGGAACGGGAATACTCAAATAAAAATGATGACCAATCTTGATACTTGCTTTTACCCTTAATAACGCAAAAGTTCCATCGATCTACTACTGCACACAACCTCCAACAACTTTTTTAACTATATAGATAGATACGCGTAATCGGATTTCCATAGAGTAAAGTAGGACGAGATGGATGTGTAATTGTAAGAACGACTCCGACTGCATGATGAACCTACCGATACAAAAAATGTAACTAACAAGAAAACTTGTAACAATATTGGTTATCTACACCAAGTTACTCCACATCTAAACAAAAAATATCCCAGGACCCCGTCCACTTGCCTGTATTTATAACAATTATGTTAAAAGCATATCTACCTCCGCAAGCAGTATTCATGTATGTACCTATCTCTAAGCAAGTCTATTATAAGAATAATTAGAAAACCGCTTGTCAGGAACGCCTCAAGTTTGATCAACTAAATCCATTAAACTGCCATGAGTGCAATTGTGTATGATGGTGTTAATGTAATAATAATAATTCTACGCATGCATCCAAGGGGGATGTATTTTTAGTAGATGTTTATCCATACAATCGATTGTGTCTGTACTAAAAAAAAAACAGTAAGAATGGTTAGTGGAATGATGGGTAATAAGGTTGGAGTTCAGGTATATACGCCAGTGTATGACAATAATTAGCAACCCTCGAGGAACAGTCTAGGTGTATCCCATTAAACTTGTCTGAGTATATTCGTGTATATATTCCTCTCATGTAATATTTGTCGGGCAATCCGCTTTCGATTCAATCTGGACAAATAAAAATAATAGCCACATAAATGAATGCACGATAATGCGTAGAAACTGATCTAATTTCATACCATAAATTGTATATAGACTCCCAGAAGGTAGAATACATTGTCGGTTAACCTACATCAGTAATCGGTATTCAATAACTATACGGGTTTCCTTTTCAGAAATAATTTAACGGTCAGACAAAGATTGCTAACCAATAACAGGTACAAACATAATTGTAAAAGGAAGGATAAATATTTAATGCATACCACACCGACAAAAAGACCTTCGCCCAAAATTAACATAGTTTGAAAGCTAAAATGTGTTTAAATAAAGCCCGATGTTTTGGGTTATCCTTTGAGTATATTTTTGCTAATACATTTCTACCAAGAGCAAAATAAACTGTATTATTAATAGTAATATTCTTTGACATTTTGTAAGAGTACTAGAAATGAGTTTTCAACTAAGAATAAATATTGATTTTTAGGAAATTTTAAGAGCATAGGTACAAGGTGACCAGAATTATTTGAGACCACCCCACTCCTCTCTAGCCAAAGTGGAATGACACACCAAATATTTAATTCTCCATGATTTTAGCAAATTTCGTTTCAGAGTTTTGAAAATTTGAGAACTTGACTAATTGGTCATTATTTGGGGTGATGGGGGCCGCGAACGTGAAGAAAAGATTCGAGGGTTTCAAAATTAAATTTTATTTATCCCACAAAAAAATGTTTTTAAGAATTCGTTTTATGCTCATTTGTAGGAAATTTTATTGGCTTTCTAGAAAGCTATCGCATACGACCCTACGTATAGGATTAATAAAAATAGGTAAAAACAGGGAGCAAGGTCGGGGGAATTCAGAATCAGGAGAGAAGGTGAGGTGATGGGACGAGGGAGAAATTTCTGATCATGCCTTTATCTAGGGAAGTCTTACCATTGTAGAAAATTTTAGAGACTTTCCAGAGAGCTACCTGATAGGTCACGACGTTGAGAATTGTGAGCATGACCATTAAAGATAGGGAGGAGGGTTGGAAGAAATTCAGCCTCAGGAGAAAAGTGAGGTAGGAGCCGAGAAGGAGAAATTTCTGACGTTCCTATATTTTCATACGAGACTCTGTCGTTGTTAAAAAATGTCCAGACTCTGGGCTTGTAGAACATTCAACACAGGGATTCATTCGTATCTTATGTCATCATTTCAAGTCAAAAATTGTGGCCAACGGGACACACGGCCTGAATAAAGCAATAAATATTATCCATGATGACAACGTTTTGCATAATTCTGTAACCACCACAATTTTGAATTCCTGCTGCTGCATCTTTAAATCCGGCTAATGATGTTAGATAGATATCAATGAATCCCCATGAAATTTGAAACAACATTAAAGTATTCTGCAATATTTGTACGATCACAATATGTTCCATGGCGAAATGGCGAGATTCGAAATTTCTGTCTGAATTTTCACTTCTTCCTTACGTTCCCTCCTGATACGGGATTTTACCAACCTTGCTCTCTTTTGTACCGGTCACGCCCACAATTCTAGGTGCCTATTAAATAGCTCCTTGGAAAGCTTAATTATAAAACGTCCAGCAAATAAGCATCAAAACGTGCTCTTAAAAAATTTGTTGTGAGATAAAAAAGAATGTTATTTTAAAATCCTCAAAAAAATTCGACTTTCTATATTTCACTCCGTATTGACCCATGTCATTGACCTAAATTTTAGGTAATCTGAAATAAAATTCGCTAAAAGCTAAAGGAATCATATAACATTTTGTGAGTCACTCCCTTATGTAGATCAGAGGGGCGGACAAAAGATGCTCGTCACTCTGTATAAATTTGTTTTAAAATACATCATAAATTAATAACATCTGACACTGATGACTGCAGAAGCAACGTTTTTTTATAATCAACTTCAGTGTAAAGATCACATTCGGACCACGGAATCAAGCCAACAATAATATCAATACCTGCCAAGTTTCCAACTAGAGTGGGAATTTTGGCATGTAATACAAAATGTGTAACACTAACAGACTAACTGTTGTGAATCCATCATCACATTGTTTATAACTCCATCTTTTGTCTCATTTACTTTCACCCGCCCGAGCTGTCGAAAGCTGACGTTATCCATGATAAGTATATCTATTACTGTACTCCGAAGAATGTGCAAGAAGTTCCATCCTATCCTCAACACAGCCCGCATCTGGCCTCTCTATGAGGTGGGACTAGCAATTAGCGTAATAATTACAATTAATTATATACATCACGTATACACTGGATGAACCCTCAGAGTCACTAGTAATAACTAGTAGCACGCCGACGTCTGTAAACGTCGATGCTTTTCGTAGATCTTATTTTAAATGAATACTAGCACGTGGGCTCCCCTGTCGTGACGACGCGCTGGCTACAACTATTTCAAACAATTTCAATACCAAGTAATTCTGGCATCTTAAAGACACTTGAACGAAAAAAATTTAAAGATACCCGAAACTATTTGTTCCGGCATGGGAAAAAGTACGCCAAGTGTCGAGTATTAGGAAATTCGACACCCTGGACCCTGGCGACGGGTTTACTATTATTATACAACTTATTTCAAAGCCCTCGGCCAGCATCAAAAAGCTCCGAATTAATACGAACACTTATTTTAATTTCTCGTGCACGAATTCGCTCAAATGACCTCGAGATGACCTCACGATAATTAGCACATGGTTACGGCTACGCCAACCCTCACTTTCAAAGAAGTTCGGTTCCGGTCCATGCTTACTTCAGAGACACAAATAAACCCATTCAAAATCATTGCCACATATCCCTAAACTTGACTATAATATTCCTTAACCTGAGACCACTTTGAACAGGAGCTCTGCCAAAAGTACACCCTCCTTACAGAAATTCACGGGAAAAATTCAAGCACCACCTGCCAACAATACATTGCATTTGCACGTACAGTTCATACGCAGACAATACCCAACAATTTGGAAATTTGGAAATTACAAATAACCTATAAATTGTACTCTCTAAAATCCATTCATATTTCCACTTAACATCTTTCCTCCCCACAAATTTAGGAAAACATTCATTTCGTTTTACAATCTTAGTCACACTACTTTATCCTCACATTTTTGGGAATACGACGCAATCCCATCCATCCCTTTTAAAATGTCAAAATGACTACTTTTGCGTCAGCGTACACAAATTCATCTCCATTCTACGATCTACTTCAGTCAATTACTCCACAGATATCAAAATGACTCTCTCCCCCACCGATCACCCGGTATTTTCTCCACCTACAACGCAATACAATTCCAAAACAAGTTCACACAAAACTCCTCCAACAACTCCACATTCCTCCAATATCTCCAGTCTTACCACATCCTAATAAATCTTCCCATTCCTCATTACCTTATATGCTTTAACAAGAATAATATTTACTCTCCAATGGCTCCTGCTCTAACAAATGTCCGCCGTCGCATAATCCTCCGTGAAGTATGTACAATCTACGAATCCTACAAATCCCCCTTGTCCCTTCGAAATATCACATCAACCATCAGAAATACCATGCCACCAAACATGAAACCACAACAAATCATACGGACAGATTTTGTCAATTTTGTTAACAGATTTTGTCAAATTGTTTTATTATTATTACTCGAATTTTGAAAGAGCTATTCCTATTAAAATAGATACTTACCTCGGTCGAATTTTTTCCCTTCTGGATCAATATCCTTCACGTCGAAAATATCTTCAAACAGGACCCCTGCCATGTTTCAATTTGTTTTACTACAAAAGAAATATTGATTAATTCCCAAAAACACTTGAATTTTCGGAAGAAATCAGACCCCAATAATGCTATAACGCTGGAACGCTGGAAGTATAGTCGCAAGTCGCAACTCACAATTTAATCACATGCCTCCAATGTTCCCGCGTAGAGTTTGTATATTGTTCCGTGCTCAGAGTTTAGTCCTACACTGTGAGGTGTTTAGACGGGTAATTTCCGATCCCTTGAGCTTCCCTTATACAGTGACAGTTGACTTCACTCACTCAAATAAGGTCAAGCGTAAAGGAGTACGGCCCACCTGAAGCTATACTAGTAGTTTATGGAGTGAACAGCCGGAAATTAATACTGTGTAAACATGTGTCGGTATTATTATTGTGGGCCTACACGTATCATGTAGCCTAAGCTCCCACATTAGTAATCTATTCATCCATCATATAGGAAGGATTTAATATGACAGTAATTTAGGGCAGGAGAAAGGACCGTGAGCCATTTATATTTCGGGTGGGAATTTCTACAGGAACTGTTTTGAGGGTTTTTTGAAGGGTTATTCAAAAGAGATTGAAAAGTGGGGACATTGAGTTTGTTGTTGTGGTTATGGAAGGTTTTTTAGCCTTTGAAATCCGGACCCCTGCTTTTTAAATGGAGTCCATCTTGTAATGTTATATTTGGACGACCCCTCAACCCTTTTTTTGGATCTGTGCTAGTACTTGTATACGTTCATCTGGAATTGAAGATTGAATATAAGGTTCGTTGTTGGTGTTCAAAACGTTGTAGTTATATGTATATGATATGGGTTGAGTGCTCGATACCCAGGACGGATTGTTATATAGGTATTATACCCATGTAGCAGTTCGTATCTGGAACGTGAAAATGCACGGGACAGCAGAAGGTTGTCAAATTATTTTTATATTCATTGGACGTTTTTTTTTGTGAATATTACAATTGTTATAATGCATGTGTAAAGGTAGTGATTCCGGGATCTTGAGTCATGGACGTGAGAACAGACTGAAGAGTGTAGACTAAACCGACGTTGGCAGGCCATGAATTAAGTGATAGAAGATATATTTTAGTGCAACTGGAGGATAAAAAATAATTTGGAGAGGACTCCTGAAGACGAAGTAGGATCTGGTGAGATACGAATATTAACTTGAGCATATATACCTATGGTTATTTTTATTCATTACTTTTATTGCTGAGCTGTACAAGGTACTTACTTGTGTTAAAACTTGTTACTGAAAGTTACTACCAGTCACAAGTTTTAATGTGTAGGAAGGTGGTTGTCTCCTCGGCGGGTTTAACCTTTCATTTGTCATTTGTGTTCTGTCGATTTGATTCAGGAGAGGAAGGGATCTTGGATTTGTGGAGAGCAGCTATAACTTTTGGGATTATTTTGACAATGGTCCGAAGAATCGTAATTGTTCGACATGGGGAAAGGGTTGACCATGTGTTTGGAATGAACGACTGGCTGGATTTGGCTTTCGATAATCAAGGTTTTTCAGAAAATATTGTGTTGGGTTTTTTTTTTGTGAATTTACATTTTGCTAGAGTGTCAGTCAATGGCTATTTATAGATTGGCTTTGGATTGTATGTATTGTCAATGTGGTTGGTGATTGGTGAAGGTGAATTACGTAAGGATTGGAATCCTGGATGCACAGTTGCCATGACGTTTTGAATTGTTGTTGTGTATAGGACGGTACAGGAAAATCAATCTTAATATGCCTGATGGTTTGCCCATACGAGCTGGAGCTCCAAGGTCATTTTATAAAGATGGGCCTCTGACACAGGTAGTTGTGGTTTGCCTTTGTAATGCGGTGAAAAGGAGATGTGAAAATGATGTTATCGGTAATGGTATTGATTTAATTAATTACTCTAGGTTGGAGTCCTTCAAGGTCAGCTAGTAGGGAAGGGTTTGTTGGAAGAATCTATACTCAGACCGGGGTTTGAAGTATTTGTATCACCGGCGTACCGTTCTATCCAGACAGCTACAGCAATGTTAGAAGGTAATGGAGTAATGGGAAGTTTGGTTTTTGTGCGAAAACAGTGATATAATATGGAAAGTCATGATATTTCTTCCGGGTAATTGCAAGTTTAATAAGTATTTAATGTCTTGACTGCTTAGGTATGAAGTCTAACTCGCTGCTCAAAATTGAGCCGTATTTATTCGAGTGGACAGGATGGTATTCGGAAGGAATCCCAAGTTTCTTAACTACGCCAGAACTCCTTGCAAACGGTTTTAAAAATATTGACACGTCCTACAACCCGGTCACTAAAATGTCGGATCTTGTTGTGGATGAGGAAGTTGCCAACTACTACACTCGGACGTATGACCTCGTTAATCGTCTTATTGCATCGACCGGTAAGGGAAAAATGTTTAAAAGTACCTGCTTTTACCTTAATGTAATCCTTATGTGATATTAACTCATTTAATTCTATCTGCAGACAACGATTTACTTCTCGTTGCACATGGTTCTACGCTGGAAGTAGGAACTCGGCAACTACTGGGTCATCCTCCCAGAACCACTCATAAAGATATGTTACAGACTTTATTTGCGGTACCTTATGGGGGTGTTGCTGTCGTGGAATTGGATGAGGAAGTCAATAAATGGAAGATAATTAAAAATGGCAAAATCTCCATATCTCATTCTGCAGTGTCTAACTTTTGCTCTCACAAAAATTTTGTTGAACGGGAGTAAGTCATGGTAGGTTTTAGATAGAACTGACTTAAATCCGAGTAGCTACACATATGTTTGTGACCATCGGTTAAAGTACTTAACTTACAGAGATTTATTTGTCACGTTTTAGGAGTAAATAGTAATTGCAAATATGTGCATAGTAGTTATAGTTTTGGTGCTTTAAATCTCTAAATGTGATAGTCACCGGTTGATCTAAAAAAAAGTATTTAATATTTTCCGACAAGTTCGTAGTCATCATGGAACCTAAACGCTAAATATTCTGTGTATCCCAGTTTCCAGTCAAATGTTACTAACAATAAAAGTGATAGAAATAAAGTTACTTACATGTCAATCAGTACATTATTTTGTAATAGAATATTTAGTAATGTTATTTATTTCGTTTTCTTAACATTAAGAACACGCATGTCCATTGTCATGGCTATTGCATTAACTGTTGCTACTCATGTTTATTACTAATTTACGTATAAAAATCGTTAATTATTATAAAAACATCCAGATTTTATTGGGCGGAAGACCATGACCTTATTCTGATTTGTAAAGTTTGTAGTTTCTTCTGCATCTGACTTTCCTTACACCAATTATTGTAGTAGCCGGATCCTCCTGATCCTGACAAATACCCGATCGTTTCTTGCAATAATAGTCATAAGAGCATCGAATTAAGCTGTAAGCCGCACTAAGTGAGTTAGAAGTTTTTCCTGAAACTAATTGGTTTGAAATTAGTCACAAATTGAAACGTGACTTACGCTTTGCTACTTTCATATACCTTAATATCACATGGGAACATTTGATTAAACTTAATAGCATTAATTATTTAAAAGTAAGTCAACAGGAAAGCAAAGCAATACTCCCCTGGCGTAAAAATTACAAAAATTTATTATTATTTCTTGATAACTCAGTAACAAATCAATACCAAACCGTATGCTGAATGTTATCCTCCGCACGCTGAAATAACTGGAGAAAGCAGTGAAAGTATTTTTTAACTGAAGCAGCATAATGCCAGGCCGCAAATTAGTCGTTGTTCGACATGGAGAACGGGTTGACTTCACATTTGGGGACATTTGGATGGATAAATGTTTCGCCAATGGCGGTAATTAACAATTTTAACTGAAAGCCAACTAATTACCTAATATACCGTACCAGGCAAGCCTGCAATTTACAACGCAATTTTGATACAGGCACATACCGGAAACATAACATGAATATGCCTGATGTAATTGTTAAGCGAGAAGGACTTCCGAAAACTTTTCACAAAGATTGTCCAGTAACTCAGGTACTTATTGGTGACTTTCAAGTAGTTGGAATTAACGGCTATTGTAGATTTTATACATTATTACAAAACAAAGTTTATGTTTTCATATCATATGACTAAAATAATTTAATTTTGCTGTGAAGGTTGGATTTCTTCAAGGGAAGTTAGTAGGGAAAGGACTATTACAAGAAGATATTCTGCGACCGGGATTCGAAGTTTACGTATCACCAGCGCTTCGCTCCATTCAAACCGCTATAGCTTTACTAAAAGGTTTTCAATACATTTTATATCGTAGGAAAAGAAAGATGCAAAACAAACTGGAAGAATTTTCGTTTAAAAACAAAATGGTCGTAATAAAATTTTCCCTAGGACAAAATTAACTAGTGCAGGCTTTCATACTTAAAAGCAAAAATGGAATATGTACATAGATGCGGTTTTTTAAAAGCAGAACTGACTGCTCGCGTAAATCCGTTTTTCGCATTTCACAAAGTTGATTTTGCGATGGTTATTACAGTCCTAATCAATTATTGGGAGTTATTAATAATAATTCTAAATTCTTTCCTTTGAATCTCTAGGAATGAAATTACCCGACACTGTGTTAAAAGTCGAGCCTTGCCTGTTCGAATGGACTGGATGGTACGGCGACGGCATGCCAACCTGGATAAATAACGACGAGCTTGTAGCAAACGGATTCAACATAGACGTTAATTATGCACCCTTTAGCAAAGCCGGAACACTTGAAGTGAACGAAAGTGTGGACAAATATTTCAACCGCACATATGATTTTGTGAAAAAGGCTTTGGACTCCAGCGGTTGGTAAAATTTTTGTGTTTCGACTCTTCACTGCGAGATATGCGCCCCATCCCTAAATAATTTAGACCATCAAGCCATCAACTAAATAGACTGGTTGTGTGTGACCCCATCAGTTAACTACTTTTTTAAGGAAATTATGAGGACTAATTATTACAGGGATTTGTTCATTTAATTTGTGCAGGAAATGACATTCTTCTAGTGGCTCACGGCTCCACATTGGACGTAGCTACACGACAGTTATTGGGATTCCCCCCAAGAAGTGTTGAAGACATGCTCCGGGTCCTGCATAATGTCCCCTATGCTGGCGTTGCGATTGCTGAGCAGAGTGAGGTCAACAAGACATGGTCGGTCAGCAAACCTGGGGCTATGACAATGCGGCATTCGTCTGTCACTGATTTTGACGCGAGCAAAACATTTGCATGCTGAGAGAAAACCTAACCCAATAGCTACAATGAGTCCAAAAAAATGGAACTATTTTGCGATGTGAAAGGAATACTTTTATCTTTTATAAAGTTACTTCCAAATTACTCAGTAAACTGTCTGAATCCTAGATTGCAAACAATATCTTTTCTTGAAAACCTCCGAACTGACAACCTCTTTAATTTTTTTAAAATTACTACTTTTGCTGCTTTGTGTATAACAGGCTTATACTTCACTGTAGAAATCTCGCAAAATAGTAATTACTAGTAATCAAGGTGAGGCGGATGGGATGCCTGGCAGTAATGAATTTGAATGTGAATGCAAGTGCAACAATAATGTTTTATAAACAAATACCCTAGAAGTTTTATTTTTTGCAGTAATTACACAGAAGTTGTTATAAATAATAACTGCTGGGACTCACTCAAATAGCTACCCTAAAGCAGATGCAGACTGTTGATGGCGGATAATAGAGAAAATATGTAGTTTAGATTTTAAGTCTTTATTAAGTGTGCAAAATACAAATAGTACTGCAAGCAGTAAGCACAAAGTTGCCACCCAAAATTTCCAGTAGATTCGGAATCGGACATCTCCTCATACATGTTCTTAATTATTATATACAAGTACAGAGGAGTAACAATCGGAGTGCGGACCTAGGAGAGGCGCGCCATTTCATTCATACTGGTCATTCATTTCCTTAGCACTAACAAGAACAATAGGATTACATAATGGCTGCATTCCTCAGCCGAGTAGATTATGTGAAACGGAGTAACCGCGACAGACACCAGAGTAAGAGAATACAACTTACAATGAGTCAACCTACCTATGTACATACGATTCGCAACATCCTCCCACCTGAGTTATTTAATAAATAACAAATAACTCACAATTAATAATGTGCATAATTATTTTTAAATCACATGAGTGAACAACGAAACATTAGTAGCAATATATTTTACAGGAGCTTTAATTACTCTTCCACTTTTGGTTGTAAGAAGTTTCACTGGCTCAATGACTTCACTCTTCTCACAATTAGCAGCAACTTCTACCGTTGGGACGAATGCTGTCTGCTCTTCAATATTGACGTCTTCTAAGGACGAAATTTCTAGCGGGAAGATGCGCTGAATGGGACGTAAATACTCACCAACCGCAGTCTTGACCTTGACCACTCTCGAATGACCATCTTTACCAGGGATGACTTCCAGGATTTTACCCAATGGCCAGTCCAGACGTTTTTGGTTGTCACTCCCTATCAAAACTATTTCTCCCTGTCCTCTCAGCACCAACTGACTAAGATACTCAGATCTGAACCGTTTCCGTAAATCTTCACGGAGTTTTTGCCGGTACTGCCAGCGCCTATTGATGGATAAGGCATCTACCGCATCCATATCAGGAACGCCGTCCTGACGAACATCCTGCAGGAACATTGCCGGAGTAATCGGAACAAGATCCTCCATATCCTCCGAAACGTACGTTAAGGGCCTCGAATTAATTACAGCTTCTACATCGGCCAGAATGGTAACCATCTCCTCAAAATCCAATGATGCTTTGCCCAGAACTCTCCTTAAATGATTTTTAAGCATCCTGACGACTCGCTCCCACCATCCACCCCACCATGCTGCAGTTGGTGGATTGAACCGCCATTGGATTCTCTTCGATAGTGAGTACGTCTCAATGCAATTCCAATCCACATTCCGGAACAGATTCTCGGTACCAACGAAATTTGTCCCGTTGTCGCTATATATGATGGATGGCCGACCGCGTCTTCCTATAAATCTTCGCAGCGACAATATGAACCGCTCCGTGGACAAGGACGACGTCAACTCAAAGTGTACGGCTCTGTACACTGCGCACGTGAAAATCACAACCCATGCCTTTTCTTTCCCTCTCAGATATAAAGGCCCAGCTAAATCTACGCCCACTACCTCGAACACACTCGCCGTTCGAACTCTGTCTTTTGGGAGGGGGGCTGGGGCTGAAACCAAATTTTCAGCTTCATAACGTCTGCATCGTACGCATCTTCTCAAAACCTGTCGTATACTTCTACGTGCCCTTATTATCCAAAATCTCTCCCTGAGTGTGGATAGCATCACTTGGACTCCAGCATGAGAGTTTTTGATATGGCACTCTTCAATGATCATTGCGGTTACTGGATGGCCCGCGGGCAGTAGAATGGGTAGTTTGAAGTCTTTCGTTTCGTCACTGAGAAGCAATCTAGACTTCACTCGGTAGAGCTCATCTTCATCTTGTACAATGGCTGCTCCTTTTGTGTGGGTAATTGGGTTTGGTTTGAAAGCATCAATTTGTACAGCTTTAAGTAGCTTTCGCTCACCAGCTTCCAATTCTTCGACTGTTAATTTCCCGATGCGAGTCTTATCCCGTAACCAGCTAACAAATCTGCAGTACCAAGCCACACGACGAACCAACTTGGTATATATGCTTATATCCTTCAAGTAATTACTCAGCGATGACCATCCAGCCGACGAAATTAGCAACGAAGATACTGTCTTCTTACGTTCCCGGCTGACTTCCTCCTCCGTAACAGTTTCCGAAGAACTTGGCCACTCACTAGACGGAAGCCGTAGCCAACACGGACCCTCCCACCAACGGGACTCGATTAGTTGTCTCACTGTACAACCCCTAGAAGGTAAATCTGCCGGGTTTGAAACTCCAGGTACGTGCCTCCATTGCTCTGGATGCGTAGAGGCTCTTATCTCCTTTACCCGGTTCCCGACGAACGTGGCCCACTGGTCATCCCGTTGTATCCAACACAACGCCGTTGTCGAGTCACTCCAATGATAACTTGGGATACTCTGGAGGTTGAGGCTTTTCCTCACTACTGCTGCCAGTCTAACTCCAACGACACACGAAAGGAGCTCTAGTCTCGGAATGGTCACTACTCGGATTGGGGCTACTCGTGATTTCGCAACGACCAACTGTGTTATAATGCCCCTACTAGTCTCAGCTCTGAGAAAGACGCAAGCAGCAAAAGCAGTTTTGCTTGCATCAGAGAAGGTATGTAGGCTCCATGACATCCTGTTACTGGGTATTTCAGTCATCCATCTGGGAATTCTAACGACTGATAGCATATGGAGCTCACTGGTCCATTTCAGAAACGGCTCCGAAATTTCAGTTGGCAGTTCCGTATCCCATCCAACCTTCATCTCCCAAGTGAGCTGGAGTAACTTTTTAGGTTGCAGAGTAACGGGAGAGAGAAATCCAACGGGGTCAAATATTTGCTGCGCAATGGACAAAACCTTCCGCTTGGTCACTGGCCCTTTCAGGTGTTGTAACTTATTGAGGTCACACCGCAACGAATCTTCGCTTCTGTCCCACAGCAATCCCAAGACCGGCGTTTCCTCAGGTTTTGTGGAAGAGTACAAGGTATACTCCCACCCACGAAGGTCAAATTTGCCCAACGCAAATAATTCCTGCGACTCGCTGATAAGGGAATCAAGTTGCTCTTTAGTATGTACACATGATACACAATTGTCCACATAAAAACTCTTTCTAAGAATTCTCGCAGTCTCTTCAAGATGCGCTGGAGCACGATTCAAATGAAACTCAATAACAGCTCCCAAAAGGAAGGGGCTACTTGACACTCCAAAAACAACACGTCTGTGACGGAGTGCAACCATCTTCTTAGCATTTTCGTCCTCCCACCAGAGAAATCGGAGGAAATTTCGGTCCTGTTCAGCAACAGAAATTTGAAGAAAGGCCTTGGCTATGTCAGCCACAACTCCAATTCTTTTCTCCCGGAAACGAATGAGAAGGGGTAGAATCTCTTCAATCAAATTAGGTCCCTTCTCCAAACAATCATTTAAGGATGGCGAGTTTCTTTCATGGGCCGAGGCATCGAAAACAGGCCTTACTTTTGTGGTAGTACTTGCCTCCTTAACTACAGCGCGGTGTGGGAGGTAGTGCACACACTTTGACTCCCCTTCTGGTACTCTTTCGATGACGCCCAAACTTAACCATTCTTCAAATATTCTGGAATATTCAGCAAGTCTATTGTTTTCACGTAGCTTTGCTGTGGTTGCTACCAACCTCTTCTCAGCAATAGCAAGGTTGGTTCCCAGCTCCGGATGCCCATCAACCCACGGGAGATGCACTTGATAGCGTCCTTCTTGGTTGACGCTGACTGTGCTCAGAAAGTGCTCTTTAGCAGACCTTTCCAACTCTTCGCGAGTGCTTGTTCCGGCGGGATCCGTGATGCCAATGGCCTCAAGCTGCCAGAGGCTCGTTATACATGAAGCAGAGTTCAATAAACTCGTGACTAAAAGAGCAGGTCTTTCCTCACGAGGTCGTTTAGGAACTTCTCCCATAAGTGTCCAGCCCAGCTTGGTTTCGACGGCAATCAAACCGCATTTCAAATGTCGTACTTGGCCTGTCATAATCTTCCCAATTGCATCCGCTCCAATAAGAATATCCACGCTCTTACAGTCAGTCCCAACATCAGAAATCCAAATTTTCCGCTGCTTCAGCTCTCCGAACCATGGGCCTCTGGGTACTTTGGGAATAGCTGTACATATAGTTGACTGGTCCAACAATTTTATAGAGCAGCAGTAAGTTCCATCTAAATTGCTAACAGGCACTTCGTACTGAATGTGAGTGACAGGGTCAGAATTCACCCCTCCAAAAAGAGCATGGATCATCGATTCGGTTCCAATTTGATTTAAATTCATACCTTCAGCAACGTCCTTTAAAATGTACGATCGGTGAGAGCCATCATCGATAACTACTCGTGCTAGTCTTGAATTACCCCCAAACTGTATTTTGACCATCAGTGTCTTCAGGAGAACTTCAGGTGCACTAGATATGTTTGCCATAGCTGCCACTTTATTTACTCCTTCACCTCCAGAGTTACTCGTTGCTTCTTTTTTGCGGGGCAAGTCGGTACACATCACAGGGTAGTGCTTCTGACCACAAATGATACACCTAACCTGCAATTTGCAGTCTTTGCTCATGTGTCCCACTTTGAGACAGGAAAAGCAGCACTTTTTCTTCTGCACATGACTCTTTTTCTCTGGAAGAGCCATCTTTTGAGCAGAAAAACAATCTTGGCTGGGGTGCTTCTTATCGCAGAATATGCACGACTGTGACTTCATCGAATGATTTTCGCTATTGAATAAACCAGCAGCGGTAGGTAAATCTTCAAAGAATTCTTTTTCTTTACTAACCTTTTCCTTCTTGGGGTTTAGACCAAAACCAGCCCTAGCTAACCGGATCCTTTCTTCGCCCTCAACCTCGGATCTCAAAAATTCCAGAACGTTAGTCAAGCGGTTCTTCAATGGATCGGCTGCTGCATTGGGTCCTCCCACTGAGGTCTGCGACTGGCGTTGCCATATACGAAGAAGATCTTCTGGTAGACAAGACTCTACCAAAGGATACAGCATGGCTGCACACTTTTCGCTTGTTACCCCAAGCGTATCTAACGCCCGGATGTGTGACTCCAATTGGTCATATAATTTGGTAACTTGTACCTTCTCCTTGGGATTGGTTGCGTTGTGAAGCACGAGACGGAGTAGCTCTCTAACGTACACTTCAACCAACAAATCCTCTCTACCAAACCGTTGCTTCAGGCTTTCCACGACCTTCGGGTAGTTTTCCGCAGTAGGAGGGTAACTGTCGATTAGTTCCCGCGCTCTTGTTCCCGGGGAAACCGCTTGAAGCAAATATTGGAACTTGTCCTCCGCATCGATTTCCGTGTCTTCGTGGATTTTTCTGAAGAGGCTCCAAAAACAGAGCCAGTCCTTCAAGTCTCCACCGAACTTCTGTAGTTCTAATTTAGGAAGCCTGAATTTCTTCTTCGAACTGCCGGTACTCATTGCATCAGCATACACTGAGGTAGCATCCTTATCCTTGAAGATGGCCCCCACTTTTAGTCTGTAAGTGATGATCTTTTCTCTAAAAGAGTCGATTTCTTCACACTCCTTAGTGTACTCGTCTTCGTGGACGTCGTCTTGGATGAGAGCCTCCTGTATGTTATGGTCGGCTGTTTCCATCTCGCTACTCTTCTCATCCAAGATGGCGCACAGAACCTCAATTCTTGCCTTATCCAATGGGATCTTGGCTAACTCAATTTCCAATAAATTGCCATTGCGGGTGATGGCCGCACGCACTGGTGCACGAATTTTTCTCAAATTATCCATTTTAATTCACCAACTAGTCCTGTCACGGTCGCCACAAAATGTTATAAATAATAACTGCTGGGACTCACTCAAATAGCTACCCTAAAGCAGATGCAGACTGTTGATGGCGGATAATAGAGAAAATATGTAGTTTAGATTTTAAGTCTTTATTAAGTGTGCAAAATACAAATAGTACTGCAAGCAGTAAGCACAAAGTTGCCACCCAAAATTTCCAGTAGATTCGGAATCGGACATCTCCTCATACATGTTCTTAATTATTATATACAAGTACAGAGGAGTAACAATCGGAGTGCGGACCTAGGAGAGGCGCGCCATTTCATTCATACTGGTCATTCATTTCCTTAGCACTAACAAGAACAATAGGATTACATAATGGCTGCATTCCTCAGCCGAGTAGATTATGTGAAACGGAGTAACCGCGACAGACACCAGAGTAAGAGAATACAACTTACAATGAGTCAACCTACCTATGTACATACGATTCGCAACAGAAGTATTACAAACAATACCAAAACAGCTAAATAATCTTAATATGAAAGGGCTGAAGTTATGCGGTTTGCCTCATCTCTAGCCTATTAAATTACCTAATATTCAATAAATTACTCTTGTTGCAGCATTTCGTACATACATAGCTATTTGTAGTAACTTCATTGCTGCAGTGGCTTTATTAGTTGTTATTAATAGACAAAAATCGTATGAAAACTGGCATGGAGGAATATAACCCATCATCAACAAAAGTAAACTCACCCGATTTATGTTAGCATCATTAGTACCAATTTGGGTCAATATCGGATCAGCTATTTTTTTTAAATTACGTTAGGACGTCTTTAAGTCGGTTGGCAAAAAAAAAAAATTTCAGAATTGTTTTTAAAATAATTAAATGTTGTGATAAATAAAGGCTACACGTGGTGCGTTTGAAACGATAATAATTAAATGGTCCTTGTTAATATGGTTTATGCTGGACAACTTTACTTTTTTATTAGAATCGGTCACAAAAATTACCACGAATGGTTCAAATTTTTGAACCATCCACAACGCTATCAATGTATGACAGCTGTATCATTTTAATCAATTATCTGTATGTCTGACATGTGTTTATGGACGATTTATCGAAAGTTAGAATTTAATCGCCGTGGTTAAAGGATGCCGACTGCCGACTGATCGTATTAGCCGCACTAATAAATACTCAAAGGCGTACAAAATAAGCAGGTGGTAGTTTATTCGAATTAACCATAAAAGTTCTAAGATGCAAGGTAGGAAACTATTGTTGGTAACTTGATTAGCATTACGGCTTCTTTTCTCTCTTTTGTACTTTTTTTTCTTTTTTGTACTCTAAACGGCATTATTGTTTGTTGGCTTGGACAGGATTAAGTTGTAGTAACACTTGATTACTATAACTTAAGATTAACTGTCCAAGTAAACAACAAAGAAATGGTAAAAAACAAAAAATGCGTTGATGTTGATACATTACATAGCTCACTGATCTACTGTTAATACCCGAGGGGTGTGAAAGTAAAAACTAAAATTTTCCCTATTATTGCCCTGTAACACCAATTAGACAATTGCTCAAACCTAACAGGTATTTGCTGTAGTTGCATGTGTTCACATGTGCTCAACAAGGTGTACCCACAATTAATTTATTAATAAGGAACCCACTACTACTAATATTGCCCCGCGACACTCGCGTATTATTATATTATACAATTACTACTACATACAGCTTTATCTCTTATGTTTATTTAATTCTAACCTGAAACGTACAAGTAGTGCAAACAAGGACTCCGAGATTATCAAATCCCTAAATCATAACTTTTAAGTGATGTCAAAAATTTTGAGTAAAAAATCCAAGTTTAGCGTTTAGCTTTGTTTATGGATATTTTGGTTTTGATTCACTTCGGACCACACAGAAAGTAGGAGGTTTACACATTTATTTAAATGTGGGGCAAATGCAACTTATGTTATGTTATCAGTGTAACAAATATTCGCAATTTTTTTACAAATTTGTTTGATTTTCCTTTTTAGTTTTTAAAATAAAAGGGTCAATACAGACGTTCATAGAGGTGAAATAACATTTTTTGCTGAAAAAGTTGCATTTCAGTTAATCCTGTATAATCTGGTAACGATATCAGACAATTATGATGAAAATTATATGCCCCATTTGGTATACCAATAGTAAACTGTACCAGCCTGGCACACAATCATGCCTTTATAAAAACTGCAAAATAAAAGACTTTATAAAATTGATCAGAAATAATGAAATTAAAAAGTAACTTTCTTTATTAAGGAAGTAGCCAGTATAATTTATTTACAGGAGTACTGTAACCTGCTTCAACTCTTAATCTCAACTATTACCTTTTATCATCCACTGGAACATCAATATCGTGGTGTGTAGGCGTAGGCCTATCGGACAGTAAGGGTTAGGTAATTAGTTCGACTTGAAAGAGTGCCCTGATTTTGTACTGTATGTGGTGAAGTTTACCCTATTATATACCCCTTTTCGAAGACATTTACGTATTGCGTACATCAGCCTTACGTTTAAAATGATCTATTAAAGAGTAATTACTTGTTTTGTTTGTAATTATAATCAAATATTTCCAATTTGGGAACAATGCTCATGAAGCTTACAATGATATAGAGTACAGCTTTCACAATGTACATTATTACTAACAGTAAATCAGCATGTAGATTTCTATGCAGAATCCAAATTTTTTGCATTAAGGATAAGAATCTCTTTCCTGATAAAAAGGGAAAACTTGTGCAAAAGAGCCATAATATACAAAAATTTCGCATTTAGGAAATTTTGCATGTTTTTTCATTATTTCTGGTACAAAATAATTTATTTGATATGTTACTTGAGTACATGTTATGAATTTATTGGGTCAATTTACCCCAAATCTTCGTTAAAAGTGAAATTCACACTGCCTTCTATGAAATTTGGACCAAATGCGTTCTTACTCTAGCTCAAATCAGAGATTCTTTCTGGGAACCACATTTAAGAAGTGGAGTGTAGTACCAGAGCTGTTGAAGTCACGACATGCTTGTAAGTTTTCATTAAAACAGGCAAAGGATTAGGGGAAACGAAAGGCTTCACCGTGAAAATTCCGCTTGCATAGATTAAAGAAAATAAAGCACACAAAATTGTAATTAATAATAATTATAATATACAATCGAGAAATCTTTTTTTCGGTCTAGCCTGTGTCTGCAGCATACTCCATACTATGCTGATGAGTCTTGGTGCTGTAAAGAACAATTTACTGATCTTATAGAAATCATGAAAACAGTAAGAATATGAAGTACCACCGTGCTGAGTTTATTAAGGTTACGAAATGCTTGCATTCTTTAACGTACTTACGACTTTTACACAGTGAACAAATAATTGCTAAAATTACTTGCTTTAACTTTTAACGAATATTTGAACCATTCTGATATACTTTCTAACTAGAAAGGAGACAAACTGCTAGGAATAATAACATGTAATCCACTCACTCCTGACATCTAACGTACGCACACTCTATATGTACACTGTTTTGTTGTAAAAGTATAACATCGGCGAATTAACAATAACACACGGGCTGAACAAATCTGTTACAAAAACAAGAGTCTTAAAGATATTACAAAACGCTTACTTACAATTAGTAATGGAAAATTGAAAAGTTAGATACTTATTTTAATAATGATGAGAGTGATCGCGGTTATACTCATACCCTGAATGTTCCCCAACATGTTCGGGGTACAGTCTGGCATCATTAGTGCTAACAGCTTCAATTTTAACATTGCCATTACTATTATCATACTGACTATAGTAGAAGTGCTGGGATTGTGTTGGTGGCTGGGGGTGCTCATGGTGCGGATGATTGGTGGAGGGCCCTGGAATGTAAGGAATATTATTTGGAGTTGCATTAAGCATTGCCGGTTGTGACGACATCAGCGGGTAGTGATGATGACCACTTGTCATGGCTGAGGGTTGTGCAGGACTTGACATGGGTAGATACAGTTGTTCAGATTTTGTCGTAATTTCATCCTGCTTAATGTAATGCTGTTGAAGCTGATTTGGTAAGCTCATCATGTACTCCGGCATTTCGGTTGGATGTTGCTGTTGTTGTTGCTGTGGCTGCTGCTGTTGGTCGGATGGCCCTGAGGTGGAGGTTGATGGTCCTTGGGTTTGTGACTGGAATACGAAAGGGTGCTCTATGGTGGGAGTTGGTCTTGGTGTTATTGGATCTTGTCCGTCTTCTTCTCCTTGTACATCTGAGATTGACGATACTAGGTCACGCAGAAAGTCGAACCGCTGCTCGCTCATGATGCATTGCTTTCTGTGAATAAGTTCCAACAAGCAACATACAAAACTGAATAAAATAATTTTGTGATTTACGAAGTTCAAGACAAGGATTCCATTATTCTTTTAAAACCGGTGAACACAGATGCATAAATATCTCCATATTCCATATACAATTGAAATTTAGAATAATGCATTTTAAACTTACAAATGCGATGGCGTTAACGTTTTGGCATTCCTGGCTTGAGTAACAACTTCGGCTTTCTTCAACAAAGATTCCACAAAGAGTTCTAGAGCTCGAGGTAAACATTTCGTTAAGGAAAATTGTTGCAATAAATGTTTCACTAAATGCCTCCTTTAAGGCATTTTAATTTTATAATATAAACCATAGATGCAACAACAGGAAGCTAGATAAATATCGACACGCATTGAAAAGCACAATTAAACTCAAACTTACTGTGCTTGTGCAAACGAAACAACACAACATTTAACACATTTGGTGATGAAAAGGTCACCTGAATTTACAACAAGCGATATCCCTCCATCATGACTAACCAATGCAAAATCTGATCGTAATTCCAAGCACCATTAAAAGCATTTGTAATTGCCACTAGCCACTAACCAGATACCCAGATGTATACACGCTGACCCAACAACCATTCATTTTGGGAAAAGATACATCCTACATGGGAACAAACCAGGCTCTCTATGAAAGCTACCAAATAAACACCAAGCGGAAAAGCGAAGTAGCCTACACCATAAAACTAAAGTCCGACTACTAGGAACACAGCAGCGTACACTAGTATCACACACAACACTAAATCAATAGCCTTGAACATAGTCGATAATAACCACCAGTCCACAATACAACGACCGAACAAAGTTTTGAAGCCATTAAAACTACATATATGTATTTGTGTATTGTATGAGAAGGATATAGATGATGACAGGAACTGCTTGGGCCACTTTCCCTACATCTTCATCACTTTGCATTATCTTCTTGATCCGAGCCTGCAATAAAAAAAATATCTCCTTAAACTATCGCAACGGATAATGACATTCCCAACATTTCCCGTCCTCCCCTCCCGTCCCCAATGACTTTTCAGTCAAATAAACAAAACACATGTCTAACATACATACTCAGAAACAACTTTCCAAAAAAAAGTTTTATAACAATAATTACTCATCCTCACAAATACCATCAACCAGTACACAACTCTAAACCATAACATATGTTATGAGAAACATTTCGTCACTTACAGGCGGAAATCTAGCATTATATTTTTTCTTTTTACTGGGCATCGCAATTCTTATCACTCCGGCTCTGGTATGTCCTTGATGACCCTCCGACTCCCTGTCCTGAAAGCAATTTAATACCAATGTGGGATGCTACTCCAACAACCAGCAATAACAAGAGCACCTGGAATGCATTCAAACCACAGGCATCATTACAATTTAACCGCCAAAATGTTAATTAAGTTTACCTAATTTTTTCCCCACCTCAAGCTCATACTCCTCTCCTCTGTTTACTTCTAACTTCAATCGCTGGCTGACTATCAACCAAATACTTATATTCCTACAAACGAATCACAAAATTCCAACTCCAGTTCCACTTCAAACCCCAATTACATCTTGATTACAAAATTTTTGAATAATACTACAATAAGCCAAATTCCACAAAAATTAACATCCTTAATATTAAACTCCCTCAATCCTTCAAACATCCCAATCAACATGTTAACTTCACAGCACACTCAACTTCGGACTCCAGTCTAATGCAAAATAAAAATTATTAAAAAATATCCTTTTAAAATTCAGACTTGAAATCCCTCTCTCCCTCTTGTTATTAAATATAGTCAAGGAGTCGCTAACAAGTACTCAATTAGCACAAACATTTCACATGTTAAAAATAAACTGGGAAATAAAGGGAACAAAGTCATGCATGAAATAGACACTCACGTCACTTTAATCTCCCTATTGCGTTTTTAATTACCGAAACTTTTACGAAGGAAGCTAATCTAGAGGAACTCTACAAGATGTATTTTGATACGAAATAAAATCTCTAATAATATTTCACACTTTCACACCACTACTATCGAAAAGCTTCTCAGGCGATGAAAAAAATATTAATCAATAGAAACCAATTATAAAAGTAATTAATTCCCAGTAGTGGGCTCAACTTACGCTCTTGGGGATTTCACAAATTAATTCCTGAGTTCCACAATGGAAGTATATGCTACATGCTTTATGAAGCTTTTAGCTTTTGCTTGAGTCTTTTTCGAGTTTGTTTGAGTAAAAAAAAAGTAAACTATATTTATACAGCGGCGGACTTTTAAATCATACTGTATAGTATACTGCATGCATAGCAATGCTGCTTGCTCTTCCTTGCTTGCTGCTGCTGCTGGGGCTCAAGTATGTTGATACGGTTGATTTGATTTAACCAAGGCCTGCTGCTGCTACTCCTGCTGTGTGTGCCAAAGTGCCAATGCGTGCATGTAGTACTACTACTATGGATGCAGTCAGCAGTGCAGTCAGCCCTCAACAACACAAACCTTCGTATGTGTATATACGCTCGAGTTAAAGTGCTCTAATAAGTCTTGATTAAAACTCGGACCATGTAGAGGGCAGAGAGTTAGGAAGATTTCAATCTGTCTGTAGATGGAGTATGGTGTAGATGCAAGTATCTTTGCATCAGATTGTTTAATTTTAAAGCCTTCGAACGAAATTGTGAAGTATGAGGAATCAATAAGTATATTTAAGTAAGTAAGTACTACCATAGTAAAATAGTTACTTACTTTATAGGGACTATAGCTTCTATCTATGATCATAATCATACTGGTGACATATCTACTGTTTTAATTTACAAATTCAACTGTGGTGAGCTGTGAGAAAAATCCCATGAGGTGGTAAAGTCCCACTGTAATTTCTAGCCAATAAGTTTGCAATCCAATTGTAACAATAATTTCTTCTGAAGGAAGGGATTAAATTTAAGTCTTACTCTGTTGTGTATATAATGGAAACGTTACAAATTAATTCGACTATTTATTAACATTTTCCAGCGCGTGTGTTGTACAATATTACTTACATGAGAAAAATTAAATGCTGTATAGGGGTCGAGCTGAGTACTTGTTTCACTTTACTTGTAGGATATAAATAGATCAGGGTGCATCATCATAGTGAAAGCGGCGATAAAAAATCTATAAATATAATAATAAAAATGCCAATGATAATGACAAGCTGTCAGAGAAACATCTTTCGGAGGACTTGGAACTTGTACAAAAATAGGAAACTAATACAGAACCACTCCACTTGCTAAAATACCTATGAAGCTGAACTTTGATTAAGAGAAAGTCAAACTTATCTACGCTGTACAGACAATCGTAATATTATGCAATAACGGGTTGAAGAGGAATACAAATTAAGACATTGATATTTAGATTGCAACATATCTGATTAATTAGTAAATCTAAAACAATATACGAAATGTTTCAATACAAAATTAAAATTATAGTTACAGGTAACAATAAAATGCGGAGGGTTTATAAGTTTGTTGAAATATGAAAGTACCTAGGATTTTACAAAAATATACGATGAAGCCGAGGTTAAAAGTTTTCTATAATAAAATTACAAAAAAGGGGTGGAGAAATTATTATTGAAACTCGGTGAAAACAATTTATTTGTAATGAATCCTCGAGGTGTGGGTAGGGGATATAGTTGTGTTGTGTTTGGTTTCAAAAGTCGGAGACAAAACTCCTTTCAATCAGAGTTGCAGAATATTGTAGAATTAAAATTATTACATCAAAAAATACTAAAAGCAACTTGACAAGATAGTATTCATTATAAAACATTAAAACTGATTGGTAAAATCCGCCGCAGATGCTGGAGTAGTCATTTTAACAGCTTGTAGCTGATCTCTTCGTCCAGCTGTTCTCTGACCATTCTGGGCAGCGAGGGGTTGAATGATAGAAGAACTCAGCCCTGTTGATTTTAAATGATTCTAAACCACACAAAATAGCGTTTTAGAGTACGGTTAAAATGAGGTAATTATTCAACGGAAAACAAAACTAAATATAAATATATTTCATTTTGCAATAAAGTACTCACTGTAAATTCAGAGTAAGTAGAGGCAGGCGAGATTAAACCACCATCGTCCCCATTTCTTAAGTTAAACCTGGACCGATCACTAGGAGTTCCTGGTAGTTTCCCCTTTAGGTGGTTTTGCTTCTATGCAAAGAAAAAGATTTTTATTATGTACAAAATTATAACTCTTGAATTCATTACATCTTAGATTAAATATCACCAGATAACCACTTCCAATCATATGCTCGTAGGATATTGAATTACATGCGCTAATATCTTTGCATGCCACATTCGAGATAGATAATTAAGTGTAACCTAAACTTAAACCCCCAAAATAATCATGCTTGTAGAGAAGTCCTCAAAACCACAGAAATTGCATTCGTAAGATCAGATATAAACTCATTCATCCTCCCATCAAAAAACTCACTGATTACTGTAGATGTGGAGTTTAATATTGTGGAGCTCAACGGCGTGATGTTGTATGACCGACCAGCTCGCCGCACCCGTTCCATTGATTTACGAAGTAGTATACGACTTTTAACGTACTTAGAAATAGGTTTTACTGTTTGCTTTGTTGCAATCACCTAATTAATTGATGCATAATATTGATGACTTTGTTTGTAAACTACAGTCTCGTAGCGAACGTCAAACAGAATCTATAAACTGACTTGTACAAACTTAAAACAAAAAAAATTACTTGAGGAGTTCGTGTGAAGGTGCTTGCCATGGATGGTATTGGAGGCTTCCCCATGTTGGGTTTTTTCGAGCTAACTGGAGTTGCAGGCATTCGACGTTTGCGAGACATTGGAGTCCCAGATTTAGTTTCTTCTGCTAGTTTTTTCTACAATTCATCACCATAATATATAATGCATTTACAGTTATAACACAATTTAATTAACTTCATTAAATATCATTTTCCAAATGCCAACCCATGCTATTCGTGCACATATTTAAAACCAAAAGCAAATACCAAACAACAGAATTTGAAAATTAAAAGAAAAGAATTTTCATGCAGAAAAATGCTCTCAATAAGTGCAGTAATTTGACACTGCAGGTACAGTACAATCGTATATATGGGATAAGTAGGATACGGCCAACGTACCCGCAAATTCTTTCTATCCTGTCTCTCCTCAGCGGCAAACGCCTTCTCGTCGTCAATGTAACTAACTATGGGAGTTCCTCGGATGCAAAAGTGAGTTCCGTTGTCTTTAAAATATTGAGCAGCTAGCTTGCGAATTTCTGATTCTGCTTTATCCAAGAGTTTCTTCGTGGTCTTCTTTTCTTTTTCATGTTTTAAAAGTGCTCCGCCACGATTGGATAAACGCCCTGGGTCGTCTTCAATAGCTTCTAATTCTAACCATTTGGCCCAAACACTCCCACGCTGATCAAACTGGAATTTAAAAAGCATATTTGAAAAAAAAGTTAAATCACTATATACACAGCACGAGTTTCTTTCAAACCATGAAAGGCAAAACCTGGTGTTTAAATAGTTACTTTGACTAAGTTTACCCCGTACCGTTTCTAAAAGTTTTTCATTATTATTATAATAATTTTTCCATTTCGTGACTTCACATTCGTGAGCTGTAAGGAGGTCCTCCGAGAAGTCAGTGCTTTGCATTTCAAAGAATTCTGTCCGCTCCTGTCCACTCGCATAGCATTTTTCCCAAAGAGCTTCAAGTTCCACTCTCAATTCCAGAATAAATGATTGCATATTCCGACGTTTCTCTTCTTCACAACGCTCCAGCTCTTTCTTTAACTGCGGACAAGAAAAAATTACCTTATTAATTATTCAAGAAAAACAAGACAGCTCAACCTTGGAAGTATTAGAGAAATAACTAACCCCATTGAGAGTACTGGGCCTGCTGCCCACTAACGCATTTTGAATAGACAGACAATACTCCTCCTCCGTTTTCAGTCTCCTCCATAAGTCATGGATCTTCTTCCACAAATTCTCTGCCTCAGCTTCATTAGCATCTGCTTGGGTTTGGAGACTGTCTTTAAGTTTCTGAAAATTGACGATATTCCTTGAACTAAGCTGAGGTGGGTTGGAGCCTACTGCTTCTCTCTCCAGGGCATTCCCAGGGATTCTTTCCAATTCCGTGAACAACAAGTTAATTTCTGATTGTAGGGTTTCCATTTGTTCAGTTCTTTTCCTTTTCAGTTCATTCAAATGTCTAACAGAGATTTCCAACTCAGCGACCTACATATCAACATATTCAAATTAAGCATGCTTTGATAAACTACTGGACACCCAATACTATGCTAAAATATGCAAAACGTACCTGGTCATCATGAGGAATCCCTTGAAATATGATTACCGCCCTTGGTTCACACAACTGTTCACAAAGGATTGCCTCCTGCTCACTCAAACAGTTGAATTTGGCCATTCGGACCTCTTTCTCTGCACGGAGCTCCTTCACTTGATCTAAAAGTGTTAACTCCCGCTCCACAAGGGTTTTCCCTGCGAGTCGGAGATCCTCAACGCAATGCTCCAGTCCGAGATCCTGGGATAGCTGAGCAATCTCCTGAAGTAAATCCTTAATTTTCTCCTGAAGCTCAGACTCCTTCCGGTCCAATTCCGAGCTCATGCCATCATAAAGATTCTAAAAATGCAAAAATAACAAACTAATTAATCCAAAACTGCCATCACATTTTAATGTCATTCCATTTAATTTATTTCCAAGTAACTAACCTTCGTGTGTTTAAAAACTGCTTTCCGGCACTTCATCCTGTTATCCTCACTGATGTCATACTTCCCACAATGCTCCTCAACCCGTTCCCGGATGGATTTAGCCAGCTGGAATATTTCCTGCCATTCTTGCTCATCAGTCGCCATCCTAAATTAATACAAAAGCACGATAGTAAATTTCAACATAAGACACTTTCGATCTAAACACTCCTCCAGTCAGTTTTAACCATACAACGCACAATCCACAAAAGTACTTCAAATAGTGCTGGCATATAGATATAAAACTACTGCCGCAAACTAACCTGCTCAAGTTCCTCCAGATGCGACAATAGAACCTAAAATATTAACAATCTCCGGTCCTTACTTAATTGTTAATATTTTGCAACGAAATTAAATTACACCGATGATAGATTATAATGTTCGACACTATCCACTATCTTAATTTTCTTAGGTCAACGTAAGTAAATCAATGGCTAAAAAACAGATTTTCACTCCACTTTCAACCCACAGTTTCAGATTGGTTTATTATACAGCAACGGATCAACGGACAAACTGTTGGGGAAGCTTCCTTTATTGTATACTATCACTGTCACAAACTCTGCGTTCCCTATATTCTCAACCGACGTTTCCTCCTTGGGAGTTGTGACTGGACTGCTGTGTTTTGTTTCAGTATGTAGATGATTGAAGGCAAAAGGATTCCAGTCCGTGGCTTTTACCTCCGTCAAAATATTCAACGGTTAACAAGAGGCGAGCGTTTTTCCTCCCTTAAATACTATTCGTCCTTTATATTTAGAAGCAATGCGAGGGAAAGTATTCAACCAATGGCTCTTCACTATTCTCAGCTGAGCTTATGCTATTGGCTAGTACTACACATACCCAAAGAACATCGTGCTTGGAGTAATATAGCAACAATAATAATCCTGTTTATTATTCTGACTCAAGGGGCAAGGGACTTTTTCATTGTCAGTGTATAGCCACTAGTGTACTTATAACCAGCAATCTATTTTTGCAGGTCTGGGTAACTGGGTACTACGAGAATAGTAA
Source organism: Allacma fusca (assembly GCA_947179485.1). Classification (NCBI taxonomy): domain Eukaryota; kingdom Metazoa; phylum Arthropoda; class Collembola; order Symphypleona; family Sminthuridae; genus Allacma; species Allacma fusca. The sequence goes on along the minus strand of OX359247.1, from coordinate 14,610,574 downwards.
AAACATGCACCATTGCCCTTAATTCCAAGTATGTGGAATTTGTAAATATATATCCATAGCAGAAACAGGTAGTTACTATGTACAATCTGTCTTATTAAGGAGCTACCTGTATTTTATTTTTGTTTACTATTTTACTTACATTTAAATTGTTGTACAGGAAAAATCAACAGGGTGGCACTATCCCTGCTGGGGTTGGGTTTAATTTGAGAGTACTAATCTTAATATGGTAAAATGTACCTTTCCTAGAAAAATAATTTTACGAATACTAATTCAAGGGACTTGTGTGTACAAATGTGTAGGGTGGGTTTATATTTATTTGTAATTGTAACAAAATGGGTGGTTTAAATATTTGGCAATCATACAATGAAGTAATTCAGTTCTTGATGTTTAAAAGACGGAGGAAAAGAATGCTGGGATACGACATAAGACGATAGGACGCGTCGGATACCTTTAAATTAAAAACGTAAGGAGGGATGAAAACATTCACCCGACAGCTGGAAGAAATGGGCAAAATTACCGGACATTTGTCGGGTAAACCTGAAAATGACCTAGTGAACTTCTAGAAGAAATTACCCTACAAAATTTACCAAATGCCCGCAATACATCGAAACTTTCAATATTCGTACAAGACAGACACGTCCTGAGGTTGCACAATTGAAAATGCCATGGCATTTTCGGCATTATGCCTGCCCAAAATGCCCTATGGCATTTTGGGCATCTATGGCACTTTGGGCATTTTGGGCATATTCAGCCTAGGGCAGGCATTTTCGGCATATTCGCACCAATTTTTTAAATATATGGCTTTAGCCACCTGCTAATTTACCAAAATAAGTCACAAAACAGTATGTTACAAATAATTTTAATATTCAACTGGATTACCTGATAAAATTATAGAAACAAAATATTTCCAAGAAGGTTAAAAAATTATTATTATTTATGGGAAAATAATAATTATTATTCTATTTTCCTTATTTTATTGTAAAAATTCGCTTGTACACCGTGTCTGGAATTATTTAGATTTCAAGAACAAACATGTGCGGGCAAAGATGCAACACAAAAAGATAAAACAGTTGTTGTTAAAAGATTAAAAATATCTTTGTTTGTGAGTTTCAAAACTCGTCGGCTTCTAAATGTATTTTACTGTTACATTTTGGACTCCTAGAATTATTACACTGGTTTACTACGGCTAATTAAATGCAATTTTCAAAGTCGACACAAAATTTTCTAAGGAGGTTTTGACATATATTATAACAGTCGCATCTTATGTATCTAATGAAAGTGTAAAATTGTCTATACTTTACAAGCCATTATCAAAATACGGAATTTATGCTGGCCTGGCACTGTGCAAATTGTTCTTTCCAAATCCAAAAGTTTTTAATAATGTACAGCGTTGAATGTTTGCAAATCCGTTGGGGCTTAAATTTTTTTAAGGATTATTGAAATAACCACTGGCCATAAGTAACGAATTAGACTAATTAAATTCTTTTTTTAACATCAAGTACTTCTAAAATTTTCTAAAAGTGGATGGGTTTGATTATGCTATGAAAAACTCCCTTATATTCGTTACAGGAGCAATAATGGTCATATTGTATAAGTTTCTGTAAAAATGCCCAAAATGCCCAAAATGCCTGCCGAAAATGACCAAAATGCCGGGCATTTTCAGAGTAAGGCATTTTCAGGGCATTTTCGGCGTTTTGGGCATTTTCAGGGCATTTTCAGGAGGGCAGGCATAAAACCTAGGGCATTTTCATTTGTGCAACCCTGGTCCTGAGTAAATTTGACCTAAGGTTTTCAATTTGACTAATTATTATAGAAAAAAATCGAAGAAACAAATCGGGCACATCCAAAATCTTTACCCGACAGACTATTTTTGTACTAAATACCCGTCAACCTTACGTGATATGCAATTTACTCATAATGAGTCATGAGGACTCATACCAGGGGCCGTATTTTTATTTTGTTCCCTGGAATTTTAAAGATGCCACACTTGTGAAAACTCCTCAACAAATTCACAAATCCCTGGTCCTGTAAACATGTTGTCCCCTATAACAGGTTAAACTTTGCCCTCATTTTTTCAAGCAAACCAGACGTTTTTCCTGAAGCTCTGGTTTTGTTTCTATACATCTCTGATTTTGTGAACACATCCGTAAATATTGGCTATAAATCCTTTGTCATTTTTCCTCTATTACATCATTTTAAACGCAAAACAAAGCTTGATGTTTTTTTCCAAGTAAGCATACGACCAAGGAGGAATTTCAACCACGAATATATTTGGAATAAACTAGGAATTATGGAGAAATTATGAGTTATGGATAAGGAAATATAAGCACTAGAGATAGGGTGAGTGGCGGAAGGGCGGGGTTCCCAGTTTGCGAAAGTATAATACCTTATTGGTACTTATATAATATATTTTCTGTGTCTTGTACACACATCTTATACGTACCTTAAAGAATAAACCAGATTTTAATATCAGTATCGGTAAGAAGTTGTTTCACGTATGTTTGAGCTATTGACACATTAAAATTTTGCTACCCTAAAAAATAACTTATATTAATCAATATTATTTCCTCAAAACTGATTTGATCCAGAAGCTCCCGGAAACAAGGGACAATGTACGTGGAAAATGTCCACATCTTCAATGTACCGCTTGTTCTGGGTTATGCATTCTAACATCGACCCCTTGTGAGTGACCAGGACTTGTTTTTTCTTATAGTCGTCAGCTAACATTGGTTTTGCGTCACCTGCTATCTTGTCATGACCAGCCACCTGTGCAATTAATATTTTGAAATTTAACTTCTTCAATTGAATCATTTTATTTAATTAGTAAATAGTGCGTAGCTTTGAAATGGCAAATAAATAATTGTAAAAACAACAATGGGTTCTAAACCTGTATGGAGAGTTTCCTTGAGCGTTTCCCAGAAGGGAGGATATAATCTTTATAAAAATGTTGCAGTTTTTGCACTGAGAAACTACCCAACGGTAACTGTCTCAACCATGAATATAATTGAAATTGTAAGTAAAAATGAATATGGTAAGCATACTTAAATGAAACCATAATGTATTTAATTATTTCTACAATAATGAGACTTACCCCCGGAAATCTCGCACCCCATTTTTGAAATTCCGCCTCTGACAAGTTTCTTAACTTTGTGTTGTAAAATCGAACCAAAAATTCCTCCAGCTCAATATCAAGTTGCTCCATTCTTTTTAAATTAACATTATTATTATTGCTAGCGATCAGCCATTACAAATGTATGGTACGGACAGATAATTATGTATGTGATTACGTGAATTTTTCAGCATCCGATACAACAAAAAACGCTGCACCCAAAATCCCATTCTCAACATGAACGGTAGAATTGACAGCATAGCCTAAAGAACGTTGAGTCCGTAAGTCTGCAAACAGCGGCTGCGCCATCATTCGTAGTAGGACATTAGCCAATACGAAAACATCCAACTGAAGGGCCGAAAACTGGTGGTAGTTGACAATTGTAGAAGTCGTTCCCATTTTATTGAGGCTCTCCACCTGCCATATTAGCTTTGTGGTCGGTAGGCTAACTGGGCGTGACTAAAGGCACAAATCAAAAGATAATATTTTTTCTTGAAGTTTGCTGCTTCCATAGTGAATCTCTATTCTTGCAAGAAACTAAATTCACTGTGGAACCAATAAACTCATCACTAAATACGAAATTCCGGTGTACAAAGATTGAACGGATAAAAAATCCCGAAATGCTGTAATGTGAATGGAGCTAATTAGCAGAACTTACCTTAATAGCCTTTAATTATAAATTCAGAAATTAACATAAAATCTTAAACTTTTCTACTTCACCAACCTTCTCCACCATACACGAGGAGTTATCGCTCAAAGCCTTGTAGGTTATTCGGTCCACGACCTTGGCAATATTCGAGACTTCTTCCAATTGGGAGTTGCCCAAAACCAACAAAGTAATTCGCATTTCTGCCATGTAAGCTTTTACGAAACCGAGGAATTCGCTAAATTCCATGGAAGTGAGCGCCGAATGAGTTTCTAGAATTGACTGGTTACCCCACTTGCAGGCGCGAGATAGTAAATGACTGCATTAAAAATATCCATAAATTAAAAGCCACACCTATCGAGTCTCACCTGTTGATTTTAGTTTATTGAAAATTGATTCAAGTGGCTAACTCTTTGGGCACACAACCACCTACCACAAAAAACGATTAAGACTTAATACTTTAGCTTACCTTGCTAAAGCACTCGGTGACAGTATTGTAGCATACATGGTCTTCAGAAGGTATTCTTTGGATAATTCAAAACAGTTTTCGTCCCGGAGTTGGGGCATTTCTGAAATACAAGCCATTATGTCACGAACTAACTTTGCTCCCATTTTGTCATAGCCACAGACTTTTATATGCAAATTCCCATCAGACTCAGGCTCGATTTCGCAGTGAATCCCAGCCTCACTGGCCAACCCAATAGACTCCCTCATTTCGAAAGTTAGCATAGTAGCAAATAAATGGAGCATAGCTTGACGACACCCAGAATAGCGCCCACTTTTGGACTGTACCACTAAATGGAAGCATCCGAAAGGAAATTTCATATTGAGGGGCAGCAGCGTGGCAACGAGCTTCTCCGAAACCATGACAGGCACTGTTTTTAAATCGTGCAATTTTAATAACCATTGCGTCTGTTTTATAAAGTATTCTAAAGCATTTTTACTTAATTCCGGTTTGGTATCCTCGTCCTGGTAATTCAGTTGCGAGAAGTCTGTCGTCATAAAGGGGTTTCTTTTGATAGGGACACTGAAAATAGGGCGTGCTGACTTATTGATCTTCCAGGACTTTAGATTTGGTCCGTCGATATCTGAAGGATATTTTGGAATCGTTCGTTTGAAATAAACTTGTGATATATTTCAATTCCATGAAGAATATGTGAAAACAATTGGTTTTAATGGCAATCGAACCTGCGTAATCAAACTTGCAGTTAGTGTTGTCCTCTGTGAAGGGGAAGGAAACTTTGCCAAATCCATGGGAAAAAAGCATAACATTCATATTTTCTGGAGTAAGGCACTGCAGAACTTGGGAAATAGCTTTCTTGTCAAACTTGAACAATTTTGTATCTCCTGTGAGGATATGTTCCGGTGGGTATAGATGCAAGGCATTGGATAACTTTTTAACGTTGATCATTTGAGGGCGATGATCCCCGTAATGTGAGAGGTTCGCATCACGGATTAGCTGCATGCTTCGATACAGACTTGGACTGATCCCTTTGTCACGGATTGAGGACAGATATCTGAAGACGGTTTGTATTACCTGGAAATGAATGATTTTGGAAGACTATAGGAATCAGCGCTCCATACAAATTAGATTTTCAAATTCAGACTTCATTACTCTATCTTTCTCCCGCACCCCAGCGTCAGTGAGATACATTTTAAGGACAAAGAGTACCCCGAACTTTGATTTGGACATAAGTTGGGAGCCAGACTGGATCTCCACAATTAGTTTTCTAAAATGAGAATATTTTGAATAATGTTATCTGTCATCCTGCTATTACATTAAAGGGTCCGGGAATAAATAACACAGTAGGAACTTGTATGAAGATTCAGAGAGTTAACTCATCATTACTCTTTCTTTAAGTAATCTGATAGTCCGCCAGACACTTCCGAAGAAATTACGGCATTTAAATATGCCAAAGGCTTAGTAATGTAATTGCTCCACGCCGATTTAGGAAGCGGCCAGGTTAAATAAAGCTGAAAGAAAGGTAAATTATTTCACTCATATACTCCAGGTTGATGCTTTGGATACGAGAAAATTTAAGTCAGTTCGCCACTTCAAACTAGGCTTTGCTATAGTAGATTATTTACTGTTAGTTATGCACTACATCGTATATTATGTGCAGGACACATTTTTTCGGCTATGTTTTCTGTTATTAATATACCGAATCTAAAGCTCCGACAGGTTTTACAAAATAAATTCTCTTGAACTCTGGTGTTGCAAAAGGTTCCATGAGATCAATTGGGATGTCCTTGCATGGAGCCGGACCAGGACGAAGTTTGGAGAAAAACCTAACGGCCTTAGCTTCCAGTTCATCCAATGAAAGATGTCCCTGAATTACCAGTTATTAATAAACTCAAAATCATTTGTTCGATGTCATTGAATTATACAGTATGGAAAGATGTGTCAAAAATAATTAAAGACTATTGGTTATGAGCGATATTTACTTGAAGAGCAACAGTAATATTAGAAGCGACGTAGTGCATTCTGTGCCATTCCGTTAGATGGTGCTTCAAATCCAGGAAATGTTCTGGGGAACTATCCCCACCTAGTGTGTTCTTATCACCCCAGAAAAACTTTTTTAATGGATGATCCTTGACAGCCACGGTATGTTTGAGAAGTTCCAAACGACTCACGATGTCGTTTGAACGTTTCATTCGGAATTCTAGCGAGCGTATCAAAAATTTACAAACACATTGTACAACAAAAACAACCGTATACAGTAAAACCTGTATATAGTGACCACCTATACAGTGGTCTCCTATTCACAGTGGCCAGTATTACATGTCCCCGTCACGCGCCCTATATTTTAACATTACGTTAACCCTGTACACAGTGGTTTTCTCTATAGTGGTCCCCTGTCAATAATGGACCAGGGCTTATGTCCATTCACTTCGAAACACATGCTTCGAACTCTGAATACAATGGTCTGCATTAAAAACAATGTAAACACAAAATCGTCGCCCATAATTTCTATAGATTTTAAAGATTATTCTAGATTACGGTTTCTTAAATAAAGCATATTCCTGTGCCACCACGCACTGTTAAAAAAGACGTTAATTTTACGACGGTTTCACCTAGTGTTCAAAAAGAATATTTAGAATTACTATATAGAAATTATCGTTTTATAGAATTTCTTGTTCAACACAAGTTAAAAATTATAAACCGGTCAAAAATGAGAGATTATGTAAAACAAATGTGATCGTTTTAATTATGTCGTCTTAACCGCGTTAAAACATTTATTTAATATATTTACACGATATAGTGGTCCATGGCCACTGTACTGAGTATAGTGGCCACTGTGCATAGTGGTCAAATTTTAGGTTCCCTAGAGAAACTATTATATACAGGTTTTACTGTAATATGTATAATGTTTACCATGATCAAGAGCATTAATTTCCTTTCTAATGGCATCCAGGTGAAACTTGGGTTGGGTAAAGAATCTTGAAAAGGCTTCCAGAGTTTGGTCTAAAATATTTGTACCATTTGAAAACATGTCACCAATTGAATAGTAGAAATGAGTGGTTTCCGGCATTGTGCAAGCATTTAAATCCCCATCGTATTCCTATAGTATAATTTCGATTTATTGGATACACTGCGTTTTTAAGCATAATAAGGTGTAATAATTTAAAAAAGCATGACTAACACTTCAAAGGTAAAATGATTGCCGATTCAACATATGCAATGATGAGGTATTCAGTCATTTTAAAACATTAATGCATTGGTAAGACTGATCTACCGAAGTGTAATCATGTTAGCAATAACTGGTAAAAGAGTTAAAATTAATTTTTACTTTAACAAGCGCCATAAATTCATCATCCAAAGCATTTCCCTCACTTCCTAAGAACACCATGTGCTCGCAAAAATGTGCTAATCCACAGTATTTTTTAGGCTCGTCCAGGAATCCTGAGCCTACTGTAACAGCACATGAAATCTACAAGAAGGCAATTCCAAAAGAACATTATTAGCACCATCTAACAATAATCTAACCAGAGTTATGAACAGTATCACAATAACACACTCACTGTTCTATGACTCCCAGAATTGTTAGAATCATTGTCACGCGGCGACAGCAAAGCACTGTCTACTGACGAAATATAATCGGTAACATTATTGCAGAATAAACTCCCCCCACAATTACAGCAATGCTCTGAAATATATTGCGATGTTGACTCCACTTCTGGTCTGCTTTGTCCAACGACCACATTTCCAGCTGAAATTTCTCAAAATTTTTAGCGTAATCCAAGTACATATGTAAAACGGTCAGAAAGGGAAAACGGTAAGCTATTTTTAAGGTCGACCATAATCTTATTCACGACCGTTTCAGAGTGTAAAAACAAACGATTTATTTACAGTCAGAAATATACGGAAGCTTGACTTTCTCTTCCTTCCCTTCCAATTCCGAAGCTTCGGAAATGAGAACAACTTTTGCTCCATTGTGAAGTTCGATGACACGATACGTCTTAGAATCGCTCGGTGGTTTCTCAGGTGACAAGAGACGCTTCACATCTTTTGGTGTGTTTTTTCCATTGTAATTGCACCCATCGTCAGTATCAATAATATCACCATCTCCTGCTGCAGTATTCAATCCTTTCGGGGAAAAGTCTGTTGGAGCTGTTGGAGGAGGAGATAAGCTTCTTCGAAGGCGCTTGCGTGGAAGACGTGGTTTATCATATTCAGTTGAAGCTAGATTCATGGTTATTTTCGTTTTGGTATACTGGGATTCAATTAAATACTATAATTATTACCTATTATAAAAATTAGCAATTATGTTTAGCTTTAAAATGTTATTGTTATTACTGTTATGAGTTATGAATATGGAATAAGCGACTGTCCTTATTCTGTTCTATATTAGTTTACGCGTGTGAAATGTATGAATATTAAACATGAACGATATTTTAGAATTAGCAATTTACGTATTTTTGAGCTAAATGCTTTTAAGCTAAAACAAATCCAAGATTGTTGAAATACCGATTAATCTGAAGAAACAAACAACTTTTTGTTGGTAGTTTTTTTTATTGTTTTACAATATTATTCTACTCAGTTCTTTTTAATTTGATTATCAAACGTATTTAAATAAAATTTAATGAAACTGCTTTTAATCAAACAAAAATAAAGAAAACTATAACTTAGGGACTTTTTCCAATTGAGAGCGAAGATGCCTCCGTGTTACACAGGGGACACATCCGCACAGCAGGGGTCGGATTTTTGTAAATCTCCCTGGAAGATTATTTCTGAATTTCCCTGGTGAATCAAATGTCCCTGCTGGGAGGTCCTCAACGATTTCAAAAATCCCTCCTGAAAAAAGGTCAAGGATTCTCAAAATCCCTGTTGGCAAAAATGATTTCCCTACAAGCCGTCAAATCCCTGTCAAACAGAGCTGCGTTCAAGTCAAGTTATTTTAGACAACTTGACTTGAACTTGAAAAAAATGTCTAAACGAAGTATCCGCACTTGTACTTGATGAGTCAAGTTTCTCAAGCAACTTGACTATTCAAGTACACGATTTTCGAGTTTATTTTAAAGAACTTCAACTTGATAAGAAGTTGACGTTCAAGTTGGTCACATAACTTGACTTGAACGTGATTTTGAACTTGATTATTCAAGCATTTTTTCGTAAATGAATAAACCATGCTAGAAATTTCGTCCACAATTATTACAGCTGATAATGGTTAGGACTTAATTACGATAAACTAAATGGCATGGGGCGGGTGTGGAAAAAGTTCCCGATCCTGCGATCCGGGATCGTTGACAAAATGGGCCCAAATACTTGGGCAACATTGAACGGCGGGATAGTTGGCCATTTGGATAAACACTGGCGGGTTATTTGACCAAAATTTTTTTTCGCTACCCAGGTAGTTGTCCAAATTTTTTTTTCGATACCCAGGTAGTTGGCCAACAATTTTTTCGTAGTTGGGCAAATTGGTTTTTCGCTACCCAGGTAGTTGGACAAAAAAACATTTCGCTAACCAGGTAGTTGACCAAAACGTTTTGGTAGTTGGGCAAAAAATATTTTCGCTACCCAGGTAGTTGGCCAAAAATTTCGGCGGGTTGTTGGCCATCTTACCCCGGCGGGTTAGTTGACCATTTACTGTTGTCAGGATCGTTGACCATTTGGAACTTTTTCCACACCCGGCATGGGGTTGATATTCTTTACTTTAAAATTGCTAAATACTTTAAAACACTTGATCAAATAACTGTAAACATTGTAGTATAATTTACTAATTTCGATTAAAAGGTTAGCAATCATTTTATTGACCTGTTCACATTATTGTTACATTCACCTGGTGAGTGTAACGAGAGTTATATTCGTGAATATAAGTCGTCGTTAATTTTACTTAACCAATGTTGGTTTATAAAATTGTTTGTTGTTCATCTGCGACATCATGGTTAATACAGATATCAGCAAAAACGATTCTTACAGGGAAAAAATTGGTCTTAAACTTCTTTTTAGCTTCAGAACAGGTGAACTGAACAATAACTTGATTTTTATAATGGTACAAGAACCACGAGTATCAATAACATCCTTATAAAGCAATCCGTTAGTACTACCATAAGTATGGAAATAGTCGAATTATTCTCGATCTCGACTTCTGGGCATCGTGGAGGCGACTTTAATGCCGCTGGAATAATAAAAACAGACAAAGATGTCATTATTATGCTGATTGACGTCCGATATTATTCTTAGTGGAATGCAATGATGCCACCAATTACTAAATGCATTACTTTTCAGTGACAAAAACTCAAGTTATACTCAAGTTTTATTCAAGTACTTCTATGCACTGTACTTGAACTTGACTTGATTTTGCAATCAAGTAATAAATTATTACCTTGGACTTGATCGAACTTGAACTTGAAAATTCAAGTTAAAATTATAATTTAACTTGAACTTGATGTTCAAGTTTCAAGTTATAAAATTGTCGTTTTTTTTCACGTTTTGTTTCCAAATTCTGGTGGAAACGACTGCTCACATACCAACTATTTTTTGAAAATCCGTTATAGAATGTGTGTACTACTCCACCGTACCTTGAAATATGCTCCCTTATAGGGAGTTTTCCCTTATAAACATATCCCTTATAAGCCGAGTCTTGTCTTATACATGTAGTTATACGGGCATTTTGCCGGGACCAACCAATTATGTCCCTTATAGTGAGATTTCCCTTATAGAGTACTCCCTTATAGAGAGATTTGACTGTATATATATGTATATATATATTGTAGGATTTTGTGTTGGGGCAGCGTAGCTCAGCAGTAATAATTATAGATAAGCACTTAGTAAACGTAGGTAAGGTAGAACACTTTGTGAGATTTCCAAAAGAGTAGGTAAGAATTGTCTAACGTGGTGAATGACCAAAACTAGACTGCCCTTTTTATTCTAAGCTCCCATCTTCCATTCATAAATCATAACACAGCATGCTTATTCATATTCAATAATGAACTCATCTTAGGATTATTGTTAAATTCTAAAATAATGAAATATAGAAATATTGTTTGCTTTTGTTTAAACTATAAGAAGGTTTGGATTCTGTATCTAACGCTACATCTCTCCATCTAAGGGGTGGGGACTTGACACTCTGAGTTAGGTTATAGTGGATGATAAGTATTATGATGGTGTTTCTACTTCTGTTCTCCATTATATAGTCTCAACTTTTGTCGCATCATCTTATCTCGTCGGGCTTTTCCTGGGCGGTTACGTCTGATAGGTTTTGGTGTGACAGAAGTGGTCAATTGTGTTTTTAATGTTGGATTTAGTTGGACTTTCGATAGAGTTTGTTGAAAATAATTGTCGTAGCACTTCTCCTTCCCGGGGTGGGGTGTTTTGAGACTGGGACATCTCTCCGTCATGGGAGTGTTATAGGTCAAGCACTTCTGGTCATAGCAATGGATTGGAATTAACTAATTCGCATTTATTCTGGTAGTAGTTCGTGGTGTTCTTGAATTCATTGTTATCCATTGTCTGAAGGCATAACAGTCACGTAGTTTGTGATTGCCAGTATTACAGAATGAACAAGTTGGTGGTAATGTTGTGTTTGTGGAGATTCCTAAAGTGTGGGTAGGGTAAATCTTGTTTTCTGTATAGTGGTTACTAAAGCGTGTTCGTTGTTGTAAGTCCTTTCTTGGGAAGTTGGCCTGTCTTTTATTGGAATTATTTTGAGGGTGGTATTTATGTTGGTTATTCCAACTCTGTTGTTCGTTCAGATCTCTGAAATTATTTGTTTGGGGAAGTCTATATGAATAATTGGGAAACAATGAGTGATTACTTATTCGGTTGTGAGATTTTGCATTCTTGAATGATGTGTGGGGTAGTGTGTGAATTTGTATCATGCGTCGGTGTAGATCTTCGAGAACAGGTAGGGGTTGTTGGATGTTTGGGAATTGGGAGTTAGAGATGATTTGCTTGGTAGTGGGATGAAATCGGTGATGTTGTGGATTAGATCCTTGTCGGGGGAAGTAACGGGGATAATCGGGGGTATATGGAGATTTTGGGAACGTTTTGGGAATAAGGGATAACGAAGGTGGATATTTCCGTTTTGGTGGGGGAGTGGGAGGACTATCAAATACGATTGACATTAATGGGATGAGATTTGGGTTGGTTCTATAATTATTGTTGATACGGTGGGAGGTTTCCGTGATGACTCGTTGTGTAGCCTGATGATCTCCCTTCTTCATCAGGCGGTCTAGTTTCCCGGTTTCCAGTTTTGATCTTGACTTGAAGTGTATTGGTCACGGTTTAAATCGTAGGTGGTATTGAGATGATTGAGTTGATGTGGGTTGTGATTAGGAAATTGTTGGTCGAGTTGTCTGAATTGTTGAGTTGTAGGGTCGTTTCGTTGTTGATAGTGATTATTTGGGTTGCTGGTAAAGATGTTAGTCTCATTTAGCCATCGTTTGAAAGTATGACAGTGGCGTAGTTGGTGGGTGTTTGTATTACAGAAGGGGCAAGTGTGGGATTTAGTTGTTTGGGGTAGTTGAGTTGGTATCTGGTCTGTCGTTATAGGCGTATTCAGAGTTTGAAGTAGTGGTTGGCTGGTGTTTCTTATTGGGAATACCCGGCGCCTTGTAGGATTTTGTGTTGGGGCAGCGTAGCTCAGCAGTAATAATTATAGATAAGCACTTAGTAAACGTAGGTAAGGTAGAACACTTTGTGAGATTTCCAAAAGAGTAGGTAAGAATTGTCTAACGTGGTGAATGACCAAAACTAGACTGCCCTTTTTATTCTAAGCTCCCATCTTCCATTCATAAATCATAACACAGCATGCTTATTCATATTCAATAATGAACTCATCTTAGGATTATTGTTAAATTCTAAAATAATGAAATATAGAAATATTGTTTGCTTTTGTTTAAACTATAAGAAGGTTTGGATTCTGTATCTAACGCTACCCTTATATAAATATGCTCCCTTATAGGGAGTTTTCCCTTATAAACATATCCCTTATAAGCCGAGTCTTGTCTTATACATGTAGTTATACGGGCATTTTGCCGGGACCAACCAATTATGTCCCTTATAGTGAGATTTCCCTTATAGAGTACTCCCTTATAGAGAGATTTGACTGTATATATATGTATATATATATATTACTACTAAAGTTACGGATATTGAAAGGAATGTTAGGGCACGATAAAAAGGATATTGGACATGGACATGCGGACCCCTTTATGTAAATTCAGAACGTAGGAAAGGAGGGAGATAGGACTTCGCGGAATGTCACTCACGGGGGCAGGAGTTATTGACGACTGGACACGTTTAGGACCTTTCATCCCGCCCTGTGGTTTTAGTGGTTCCATTTGTTCAAAAGCGTGAAGCGCGAACGTGACAATATCCAATGTAAAAAGTGTAAGGTATTTTTCTTATTGCCTATTAGTCCTGTGATAAATAGTGGGTCGACCTATGGAACTGTATGCGTATTTAATTTACATGCGTTCGCATGTGCACTTTATTACTTGGAGTTGCCTTTGTGTTTACATGTACTACGCTACGTAGTATTTATTTGTACTTACGTTTACTCAGTACGTCAGTACTCAGTTAAAATATGATCGTGTGTCAGTGTAAGCATCGCCTTTGTTCAAGGTGCCTGTATATGTGTGAACACAACGTGCTCTGATGGTAGGGTGAAACGTCGGCCAACTCTGTCTCTTAATATAACGCTATTTAGTTAAATGTAGTATTATTTCATTTACAGTACGATTGAGAACATCCAAGTAGTTAAATAATTACGTAAAAATTGTTTAGATAGTAGTCATTCCATATACACCACACGTCTGGTGTGACGTTATTTTGAGAGGGGAATATATACATTTGTGCTGGAGGAGCTTTCAACAGAAAGAATTGAGGGTGTAATTTTGTCAGCTATGGATTCCGGTTCGGCCGGCACAAAGGAGAATGTAAGTGTGATAGTTCTGGAAGGAAGCGGATGAATGTCACAATTGTCTATTTTAAAATAATGAGTACATGACGGCTGGCTTGAACTTATTGTCACTTGCTGTCACACGGCTTGGTTATATGTCACGGTATTGTTTTTGTATAGAGACGCGTCGGTTCGGGAGAAGGGCCACGGGAGTTAAATGGGAAGTGGCCGATTTTGGTGCTCAAAAGGCTGGATCCCAAGGATATGCCCGTAGTGGATTCTGGAGTAAATGATATTGAGGAGCTTGATGATGCGGTGAGTGAAAATATGAACGAATTATAGTTTGAAAATTCATGGAGGGAGGGGTCGGGGTGAAGCAAAAGAGTGTATGCTCATACTCCCGGAGGAAACGAAGGCTCCAAGAGGTTAAACATACTCATTAGGTGTATGTTTATGTGTTGGAACCTCTGTTGACTACGGGATTTGAGTGAACGGAAGGTCAGTGGGAGGGGATGGATACGTAGCTGGAGGGTGTTAGTAATTGTGAGGTACATGCTGACCTGTGGAGTTTATATGTGCTCTTGATTCTTGTCCTCCTAGAGGAAGCCTCCGCGAGCAGACGCATCCTCTAGGAGTATGTGGTGACCAATGCCGTACTTAATAAACTATGTATTTGTGTGTGTGTACCTATACTGTTAGCTTTGCTTTTATGGTAAAAGTTTTGGTAGTTCTAATGTTATTGTTATGGTTCAGAGTAAGGGGGGAAATGGAAGCCAAGAAGTTGACGGGGAAAACCGGAGGAAATCAAAACGACGGGGTGTTGGAGAATCAACTGAGCCCATCTCTAACTCTTCTGTTGGAAGTATTCGCCGATCCGTTCGCAACGCGAATAGAGCGAAGGAAGTTCTTAAGGTTCAAGCTACAAAATCTGAGCCGGAAGAGCTAACTCCGTCTGAATGCGGTAGTGAGCTGAGCACAAATAAAAAATCTACTAGAAGCGATCCGGACTATAAATATGCATCTGAAACATCTGATACAGATAATGAAAAATCTAAAAAGTCCCGTCGAAATTCGAAAAGTAAGATGTCTCGTAAAAAGAAAGACTGGCACCAAAATCACTGCTCTGTTTGTCGAGACTGGGGGGAATTAATCTGCTGTGACGCCTGCCCGCAAGTGTTCCACTTAACTTGTCTTGACCCACCTTTGAGATCAGTACCCAAAGGGCCTTGGAAGTGTTTTACTTGCAGTATGGAGCCGCTTGATAAAGTTGATCGAATTTTGACATGGCGGAAAGCTAGAAATTCCCGTCAATTTTTTGTTCACTTTGAGGGTCAGAGTTATTGGCAATGTAAGTGGGTTCCGCAAATTCAGTTGCAAATGTTTCAGCCGATGTTCATACAGGGGTACTACAGAAAGCACGGCAGCCAAGTTCCTCCAAATTTGGACACAGGAGATGCTAGAAGGCTGAAGAAAAACAAGTGTGACCCGTTGGAGATCCGCTTTTATCAAAACGGCGTCCGACCAGAATGGCTCAGAATTAATCGTGTTATTGACCACCGCTCAGATTCTGGTGGATATTTAAACTATTTGGTGAAATGGCAACAATTGGGTTATGACTGTGCAACTTGGGAAGATGAAAGCAGTTGTGAAGAAATAGCTGGAGAGTTTTCTGTGGCTATTAGAGTTTATCACGAGCTGTTACATTTTTTCTGGGGCGATACGGGCTTACCGACTACAAAGAATCCATTTGTCTACGAGCATGTTGTTGTTCCTCCAAAAATGCCTATATCAGATTTAAAACGAAAATTGGAGAAACAACCAAATTACATTCCGAGGGGTCTGACACTACATGACTACCAGCTGGATGGACTGAATTGGCTGAGATATTCTTGGGCCAAGGGGATTAATACTATTTTGGGGGGTAGGGATTTTGATTGATTTTATTCAAAATCACAATAAAAATGAAAAGTAGAGTCGGTTGCAATTTAAATGGTGCTTTTGAAAGTGTCTTTCGTCTTTCCATTGTTAAGAATGCATTTAATTATTATTGTAATATTTCAGATGAAATGGGACTAGGGAAGACAATCCAGACCATTGTATTCCTTAACAGTTTATACCGAGAAGGTCACTGCCGAGGTCCGTTTTTAATCTCCGCACCATTGTCAACGCTATTAAACTGGGAACGTGAATTTGAGGCTTGGGCACCCGAATTGTATGTGGTGACTTATACTGGTGATCAAGATACGAGATTACTGATTCGCAGGACCGAGTTTGTTCAAGATTCGTCATACATGACAGCGTCTAGAAGAAAATTGCGTAGCCCAGTAAAATTCCACGTTCTTCTCACCTCCTACCAATTTCCCAGCATAGATGCCACATGTTTGGGATCCATTCCTTGGGAAATGATAGTCGTCGACGAGGGCCACAGACTCAAAGATGACCGCACCCTTCTCTTCAAAGACTTGATGAAGTACACAACTTCTTACAAACTTCTACTGACCGGAACTCCGTTGCAGAACAATCTAGAAGAATTGTTTAACTTGCTCAATTTTCTGTGCCCTGAAAAGTTCTCCGATGTTTCAGCATTTCTAACAGAGTTTGAGGATATCGCCAAGGAGGACCAAATCAAAAGACTGCATTCGTTACTTGGTCCACACTTACTTCGTCGAATGAAAGTAGACGTTCTGAAGGATATGCCTAGCAAGTCCGAATTGATCGTTCGAGTTGAGTTGAGTCCCTTGCAGAAACAGTATTCCAAGCACATTCTCATGAAAAATTTCAAAGCTTTGAATGCCAAGAGCGGAAGGCACACGTCGTTATTGAATATTTTCATGGATTTAAGAAAGATATGTAACCATCCGTATCTATTTTCTAAAGCGTGTGCAGAAGCACCAGAAGACCCTGTCACGGGTTGGTATGAGTTGGAAGCAATGACGGAAGCATCCGGGAAGCTGGTGATGCTGAGGAAGATGCTGGAAATTTTAAAGAAGCAGGGTCACAGAGTTTTGATCTTCAGTCAGATGACATCGATGCTGGATATTCTAGAGGAGTTTCTTACTTTGTTAGGTCATTCGTATGAAAGGATTGATGGAAATATCACTGGTTCAGCTAGACAAGATGCTATTGATCGATTTAACGCTGAAGGTGCCGAGCAGTTTGTTTTCCTTTTGAGTACAAAGGCAGGTGGATTAGGAATTAATTTAGCTACAGCTGATACTGTGATTATTTTCGACTCGGATTGGAATCCTCATAATGATATTCAAGCTTTTTCAAGGGCACACCGGATTGGTCAGAAAAACAAAGTCATGATTTATCGGTACGTAATTGTCATATCGATATGGTATACTCTACTCACAAATTGAGTTTACCATATCGTATATATTGGTATCATGTTTGTTATTTGTAATGTAATATTGTTTCACGGGTTGCAGGTTTGTAACTCGAAGAAGTGTTGAAGAAAAAATGGCACAAGTATGCAAGAGAAAGATGATGCTTACCCATCTGGTTGTCCGTCCCGAGTTAAAGAGCCAATGTACCCGAGATGAAATGGACGAAATCCTTCGTTTCGGGACGGAAGAGCTCTTCAAGGACCAAGATGTTGATAGTTCTATATACTACACCGATGCAATGATAGAGGATATTTTGGATAGAACAAACAAAGAAGCTACACAGAGGAAAGACGGGATGAATGATTACTTTGAAGGGTTTAAGGTTGCAAGTTGGGAGGTGGAGGAAACAGAATCGCTTCGCAGCCCAGAGGAAACGAAAGACCCCGACCAATGGAAGTATCTTATACATCAGGAGACTAAAAGGAAGCATGATGAAGCCAATGATTTAACAAAGTAAGTTCTTTCGCTTAAATTACATTATCAACATTCCAGGCGAAATTATGTTTACCAGTTCTGTGTTTTTAGCTATGGAAAAGGCAAACGGGTAAAGTCATTAGTAAATTATGTCGAGAACACATCTTTACGAAAATCACGTGGGAAGTACGATTTGGATGTAGTAAAGGAATGGAGTGTACCCAATTGGTTTCTATACAAGGAGACTAAGGCAAAGTCGACATTCGCGAGGGAAGCGGTCTGGAAACTGCAGACACCAGTCACTAGCAAGTTGGAACAAGCATCAATGAAAAAGCAGACATTGGATAAATGGATTGCTGAACCTGCAACTACGAAATACCAGGACGTATCAATGAAATTGCAGCAAAGAGTTGACAACGTAAATGATGCCTTTAAAATTCATACAGATATTTCTGTCAGCTATGACCAGTTAGATAAACATCCTGCAAACCTCAATGAAACAACGGAAGAGTCGTCGGCTGTTCATATCCTCAATGGAACGTTTGATAGGCAGTCAGAAAACGTAAAGCACATTGGAGTGGTAAAATATCGGAGAAAAAAGGGAACGTTTCATGGTTGGACCAGAGGTAAGGCTCGTAGGGCTAGTAAGAATGTGCTTTCAGGCAGGTGCAACTCGGACGAACGGAAAATTCGAGCAACCTGAAGGTAATGCCAATTTGTCATGCCACGCAAATGGGAAACATAAAGGTCGGTGGTTCGTAAAACTTGTCCGTACGAAATTCGTGTTGATACCAAACGTCAGGTTGTCTGTGTCGACTTACGAGTAGATAAATGTTAATTGTTCTGCTTCAATGAGCTTCCACATTTTTTACATTCATTTCATTTAATTTTCTTTTCACGACGATGTATTTTTACAGGTTTCAATAGTAAGTGGGACCTCTTGTTATTTTGTAAAATTAGCCATATCACGTGTGACTTTGTAGGTTATTGCATATTTTATGATGTATCCGGCAGGACGGGCAGGACGAAAATTCGAATTAGTATCCATTAGCCACATAGGAAAAAACAATATCAGTAATAGTGCGTTTTCAGTAAGTAATTAACGGGAAACAATTCAGTGGATTACAGCTACACGTTTACTTAATGTATCCTTTTTTCAATTGTATCGTAATTGTTTTAAATGTATGAGTACATATATTCTTTTACTAATTAATAAAATAAGTATAAAAAATGCATTACTGACGTTATTCCAGAAATATCGGCAGAAGCCTTAATTTCGCCGGAAATGCATAATAAAAACCAGAAAGTTTGTGGAGCATACACATGCATTAGACACGATCTACTACTGATTTTCAGAAAGAATGGTTTGGTACAATTAGAGGTTTTGTCTGAGGTTCAGGCGCCAGGCAGACAGTAGTGGTTTACGGGTTTACCATATATGTACCTATTGTCTCTTGCATAGATGTAAGTACATATAATGTTTACACCCTATTATCCAACATCCAAACATTATTCATTGTTCTTCCGTGAGATCACCCGGTGTTTATTAAAAGAAAATTCAGCTTACTATAATAAAACAGAGAATGTTGAAGTGAACTGAAAACTTCCCCCTGATGAGGGTAGATGTGTTGCGCAGCAAAGGATATAAAAAAAAATGGATAATATTGCATTAAAATTTAAGCATAAGAAATATATGTGGTAGGTAAAGACATAGAAATGAACAACCGCAATAACAAAAAAACAGTAGCAATTGTTTTTCAAGGGAAATTAATCATGTAGTTTGATGTGAACTGAACATAAAGACGCCATTCCTGTTTGTATCATTGTTTTGGTAATTGTTACTTATAAATTACATTTAGTATTTTTAAGTATCTCCGTAATATTTTGTCTCATCTAGAAAGAAGTCTCAAGTGGATGAACATACATATGTATCGTATCATATCATGGAGTATAGAAGATTTAAGCCACATATTGACTTCGGAATCATTTGAGGTCTTGCCATTGAGCCCGTAAAATTACTTTTTGAAAAATTAATATTAGGATGTAGGATATACCCACTAGCTTGTGTAAGTAAATATGCAGGGTGCACCAAAACTGCATTCTTAACCCTGGTCTGTATAATAAGCGAGTTATTGTAAACTATCGTTCGCCCAATTTGTAGTAAACCCTCCTCCAGATTGAACAAAATTTATTTTGTCAATCTAGGTCAATTTTTGCTGTTATGGGGGTCAAAGAGTAATGCTAAGACGGGATTTCAGTAACTTGAACAAGATTTTTTTTTCATACAGTGCATAATTAATTGCCTCACGCGACCGCGACAATTTCTCACTCACAATCACTCACATGAGAAATGAAACTATTGCTATTGAGCTGGATTTATACTTTCCTCTTCCTTCGTACTTCACTCAAAAGTTGAAGCAAAATCGTCACTTCAAGCGTTTATACTTTACGTTTCACGCGTCACGTGACCCGCGCGTCACGTGATCGTCCTCCGTGCTTCCTCCGTGCTTTTCCTTTGTCATACTGGACATTTATACTTTAAAGTATAAGTGAAAATTATCACTTTTGCTTCACTCATGCTTCACTCTCGCGAAGTTGAAATTTTTCAACTTTGCATGAGTGAAGGGAAGAAGGAAAGAGTGATGAGACTCTTTCTTAGTGCTGACGTGCATTGATTATCGTAAATTGAGACAAACAAATATTTAGAGTGAGTTCAAACTTATATTTTTGAAACTCTAGTTTCATTATTATTATAATGAACTTACCCAAAATATGTATTATGGTATTTTTCATCCGATGCTCCAAGTTCTTCTACCAGCTTTACTAGCACCTTGTTCATTTCTTCACCTCAACGTATACATTAACCGAATTCTCCGGTTTTTATATTTATGTAAGTAGTACACTAACAATACTTTCTGTGGAAATTCTTGATCGTAATTCATATTTAAATACTAATCTATTTACGTGATGAAATTGAAGACACGGAATGAAGTGATTTCGCGCGGGAGGCATTTATACTTTCCTCCAGAGCAGAGACAATGAACGTGAAACCTTCCTTCACGCTTCATTTCGCGCATTTTTTGGCTTAAAGTTTAAATTACCAACGTTACGTTTGGGGTAAAGTGAAATGATGGTGACATGAACGTGAAATGAAGTTTGAAAGTATAAATCCAGCTTTGCAGTTGCATTGAATTGCATTGCCACGAACGAACTGACCTCCTCCCGCGCTTCAAGTCTACTGGTTGCCTTTACCCTCAAAAGTAAAAGTTGACCAATGGGATTGCGACAATGAGTTTTTCCTCTGTGTTTCTCCTTCGAAGAGCTATTTAAAGCCTGTGACTGTATACGTATTATTAAAGGACTGTGTTTTGTTAGTGTTTAGTGTTTAGCCCAACAAAGTTACATATATTAAGTAAAAAGCATAGAGGAAAGAGCGAGTTATAATTTAAAATGAAGTTGTCACACATTATGTGACCACTGCTGCCCTAGTCTAGTCAGACTTGACTAGGAAAGTCTAGACTTGACTAGACTAGGAAGCAAAATGGACGTAAAAGAATAGACTAGACTTGACTACGAATGGTGTTACTATTATGTGACTTGACTAGAATAGACTAGGGAAACTTGCGAAAACACAGGACTTGACTAGACTTGACTTGTTTGACTCCATGGAAAAGCTAGTCAAGTCTTAATTACTTGAGGCTCCCTCATGTAGCTGAAAATCACAGCTAGAGAGCCAGAGTGAAATTCCAGTACAGTTTACTTTGCTTAAGTAAGTATATGATTTTCGTTTGGACAGAATAAAACATGAAATTGTCCTCTGAGTCACGTAGAAATGTTTAGGGAAAACTAGTTTTTAGTTACAGTTTCTTCCTTGACAATGCAATTGATCATAATGAAAGCTACATTACATTTCCTACATTTCATTTTTGGAAAAAAAATCTATGAATACTCTTCAAACTAAAATTAAAAACACAATTATTTTGGATACGCTTTCCTTCCTGGTGGAGGCCCTCGATCATAAACTTGGTGTGATTATGGTAGTTCACAACAAACATCATGTACCAGGAAAAATACCTGGTATACTACATTGTACCAGGCACTTGTTGAACCTTGAATACAGTTGACGTTTTAATGGAGGAAATTGTATAACTCTACAACATATATAATCAGCGATTCCTGCTAGAGGCCCCTCCAATCCTAAGAGATTCTACCCACAAAACAAGTTTAGTCACTGCACTAGGAATATTTTCGATATGTTATTCTTTACCAATTCACGGAAGTTCCACCAATTATATTTTAACCCCACCGAGAACATAGTTGGTAATAATTGAAGGAAAGCAGGGACTAACAATGAGAAATCACGTACGTTCCACCAAGTATATTTCACCTTACCGAGAGCACAGTTGGTATTATTTGAAGAAAAACTGGTTCTGTCAAAGAGGAATCAGATACCACCTCGCTTACATATTCATGTATTAAATTCAGCCATAGATCAATTCCTCATACTCTGATTCACCCCCAAAATGTTAGTGTCTGTTTACTTATTCCAAACATTAATCCCATTTAAATTCCTGGCTTCTTTAAAACACTCGATGTAGCTTACGAGATTGCTCATTGTCAGAACAAATTTGTCTTCATTAATGCCAAGTTTGTTTCCAGTGGAATCAAAACATGTGATTCCTTGCTGTCAGCACCTGTTTCAGAAAAATTACTACCACCAGTGCTGCTGATACATCCAAAAAACACTCGGTTCAACTTACGCGTTTTGTCATTGTCATTAACAGCTTATTTTCAATTAGTACCAACCACACACCTGGTACTTCTTCCGATATATCAGATAGGAACGTTGAACCACTACTTTCTAAATTGACAATTGTTGATTGCTCAAAAATCTTACTAAATATTATACATTGCATGCAAAACATGAGTTAATTTTTTGCTAGATGTATTCTCTAAAATCTGAAAAAAAAATCTGGAAAAAACCTCAAGATTTTGAAAATAACATTTTTCATGCGTTGCTAGTCAAGACGGAGGAATTTTTGAAAAAAATATAATGTGACTAGGGGAATAGACTAGACTTGACTAGGGAACCAGCTGAAGAGACAAGACTAGGACTAGACTTGACTATTGCTACTTAAACATATAGTTGACTTGACTAGACTTGACTAGTTGCGGCTCTAAACATAAAAGAGTAGACTAGACTTGACTAGGTAGCCTGGCGGGCAGCAGTGTATGTGACTAGTTTAGCTTTGTTAGTTACATTTTTGGAAGTGTGAACTTGCAGGTATTTGTGCGTGTATTAGGAAGACTGTAATTATTAAGTAACGAACTACAAATCCCTGCTCAAACAGAAGTCAGCCCACAATGAATACTTACACTTTTGGTTCCGGACCTGGGGCCAGACATTTTAGTGTAAGATTATTAATTTGAATGACATTATTTTACAAAGTTTTTGGGAACAATTTTAATTGTTGTTAACTTGGTTTACTCATCCTAATAAAATATGTGCTGTGTTTTAACAGGGGAATCAACAAGGGATTAAAAAACCGATGAGCCGAATCCCGGACAAGTCAGGACCGTTTATGTCGTTGATACTACACAGATTGGATCTGAATAATCTTCCAAGAGTCACGTCGGAACTAGCGCAGAGCGTGGAGGAGAGTGATGATGAGGACATTCAAGGGGTATGTACTGAAAGGGACTTTGATGGAGGATTTTTGACTTGCGACGGAATTCTGGTGGTGGCGTGGTAGTTTTTAATGTCTGGGACACATACTCACTATGCATTTTTCTTTTTAGTAATTGGTTTTGTTTGGTTGCGAAATTTTAAGGTGACTGATCGTGAGGATGAGGGTGACGAGGAATTTCTGACGGTGAGCGAGTAATAGGATTTATGAGTGTGTGAGATGAGTTAGTGTAATAATTGTTATTTTGTTTTTTCAAATTTTGAAGGTAACGGATTGTGAGGAAGAGATGGAGGAGGACGTTGAGTTGATGGAGGTAAGCTAGACAGATTTATTTTGCTGGTCGTTTTGTGTGATAAGGAATTCATCGTTGTATGAGATTTTGTTCGTTCCATTGTTGATTTGGTGTTGCTCAAATTTTCTAGGTAGCTGAACGCGAGGACGAGATTGATTACGATAAGGATGTCGAGTTAGTAGAGGTAAGCAGATTAGGTTTGTTTTGCTGAAGGAATGAATGTTTCCTGGAGGTCAGTATTTGTGGAAGTTTTCAACTGTTTGACATTTGTTTAAATAAATGGTAAAAGTGACAATTATTATTGTTATTAATTTTCTACTGAATTTTCAGGATACTGTCCAGGAGCAAGAAATTGACGTAGAATATGAAGTGGTAAGGGAAGAAAGTAATGTATGATGATTTGCTTGTATTCCTGAATGAGTTTATTTTAATTGTTTTTTTTTATTTACAATTTTATTTAATGAGCTATAGTACTACTAGGTTTTTATGTATTTTTAAGGAATCTGAAGATGAAAAAGAGGAAGAAGTACAAGCCAGTTATCAACTGCCGACGGAATCTCAGGAAAGGAGTGTAGTAGAATTAATTGAGTCAGATCATGATCAAGGAATTGGTGTTCGTCGGTCTTGGCGTAACAAAAACAAGAAAATCAATTATGACTACAAGTCACTATTAGGATCGGATTCCGAATCAGAAGAGCTTACTGTATCTGAACGGAGGTTAAACAAAGATAATCATGGAGAAGAATTGGGTACAGATTTGGATCAGTCTGGTCTACAACAGAAAATGCAGTTCTCGAACGAAGAAGAAACAGAAAGTATTGTGAAAAAGAGACTATACTGTGGTGTTTGTAAGACCAAAGGTGAATTGTTGTACTGCAGTTGCTGCCCTCGTGCTTTCCATTTGTCTTGCCTTGACACGCCTTTGGCTATCATGCCAGACAATTCTTGGAAATGTTTCGCTTGCAATTTGGAGCCTCTGGACAAAGTCGATCGAGTATTTACTTGGAGAAATCAAGGATTATCAAGAGAGTTTTTTGCCCACTTCGCTGGTAAAAGCTATTGGAAGTGCAGATGGGTTCCGGAAATTCAACTTCAAGTTTTTCAACCTTACTTAGTGCGTTGCTATTACAAAAAGTATGGGAAACACGTTCCCCCGAACTTGGACGAGGGGGATGCTAGAAGGTTGAGAAAGAATCATCAAGATCCTTTAGAAAGTCGCTTTTACCAATTTGGAATTCGGGCAGATTGGCTTCGTATTAATCGTATTATTGACCAACGCAAAGAAAACAACGGAAAATTAAGTTACCTGGTTAAATGGCAGCAACTTGGATATGATTCTGCTACTTGGGAAGACGAGGACAGCTGTGTGGAAATAGCAGCCGAGTTTTCCGTGGCCACAAGGATCTATCACGAGTGGCTAAATTATTTCTGGGGAAATCCTTGTTTACCCACTGCAGAACAACCGTTTGTCCATAAGTATATAATTATTCCTCCCGAACAGCCTGCTTCAAATCTAAAGATAAAATTGTCAAACCAACCAGAGTACCTTCCGACGGGAATGTTATTACACGAATACCAGTTAGAGGGAGTGAATTGGCTGCGGTATTCTTGGGCCAAAGAAATTAATACCATTTTAGGAGGTTTGATTTTTTAATGACGATATCTTAAGAATTATTTGGTTCCAAAATTATTGAACCCGCGTTTTTTAATATTGATCTCTTTTAATACTGTCGTTTAGATGAAATGGGGCTGGGAAAGACGATCCAAACTATTGTGTTCCTCAGCAGTTTGGTCAAAGAGGGTCACAGTCAGGGTCCGTTCCTAATTTCCGCCCCATTGTCAACGTTATTAAATTGGGAGCGCGAGTTTGAAGCTTGGGCTCCCGAGTTGTATTTGGTGACTTACATCGGTGATCAAAATACGAGACAGCTCATTCGCAAAACAGAGTTCGTTGAAGATTCTTCCCATATTAACAAGCAAAATCAAAGAGTACGTAGCCCAGTAAAATTCCACGTTCTTCTCACCTCCTACCAATTTCCCACCATAGATGCCACATGTTTGGGATCCATTCCTTGGGAAATGATAGTCGTCGACGAGGGCCACAGACTCAAAGATGACCGCACCCTTCTCTTCAAAGACTTGATGAAGTACACAACTTCTTACAAACTTCTACTAACCGGAACTCCGTTGCAGAACAATCTAGAAGAATTGTTTAACTTGCTCAATTTTCTGTGCCCTGAAAAGTTCTCCGATGTTTCAGCATTTCTAACAGAGTTTGAGGATATCGCGAAGGAGGACCAAATCAAAAGACTGCATTCGTTACTTGGTCCACACTTACTTCGTCGAATGAAAGTAGACGTTCTGAAGGATATGCCTAGCAAGTCCGAATTGATCGTTCGGGTTGAGTTGAGTCCCTTGCAGAAACAGTATTCCAAGCACATTCTCATGAAAAACTTTCAAGCTTTGAATGCCAAGGGTGGTAGACAGACTTCATTGTTGAATGTTTTCATGGACTGGAGAAAGATATGTAACCATCCGTATCTATTTTCTAAAGCATGTGCGGAAGCTCCTAAAGACCCTGTCACGGGTTGGTATGAGTTGGAAGCAATGACGGAAGCATCCGGGAAGCTGGTGATGCTGAGGAAGATGCTGGAAATTTTAAAGAAGCAGGGTCATCGAGTTTTGATCTTTAGTCAGATGACATCGATGCTGGATATTCTGGAGGAATTTCTTGCTGCTTTAGGCCATTCGTATGAGAGGATTGACGGTAGTATCTTAGGTGCTAGGAGACAGGATTCTATTGATCGATTTAACGCTGAAGGTGCCGAGCAGTTTGTTTTCCTTTTGAGTACAAAGGCAGGTGGATTAGGAATTAACTTAGCCACAGCTGATACTGTGATTATTTTCGACTCGGATTGGAATCCTCATAATGATATTCAAGCATTTTCGAGGGCACACCGGATTGGTCAGAAAAATAAAGTCATGATTTATCGGTAAAGATGATTTTGATGATTCTTATTGGTAGAACCTAATACCGACTTCTGAGTTTCACAAAAGTAACAGGTGTTTCCGATAAGGTACATTTTGTTTTATAACATTCTACATTCAGAATGTTCTCTTTGATTGTGTAGATTTTTGTAAGGGCGGGGGTTCTAAGTTGTAAAATGGGATTCAGTTTGCACCGCCGTACATCCTTCAAATAAGAATCGATTTTGATTAAACTTATAAAAATTCATAAATACACTTTCTGAAGTGGATGGACTCTAAAACAATAGTTTTAAAGTAATTTCTTACTAATAACGTCTTCTTACTTCTAATTATTACTTTTGTGCAATTCAGACCTTGTTATTTTTGATTCCGTCTATAAAAGTTATCTTGTTCTTACACAGGTTATTGGTTATGGAGGGTAATCGTGAGAGTAATAATTATTTTGGTCATCTCTCTAGGTTTGTAACTCGCCGGAGCGTTGAGGAAAAAATTGTTCAAGTCTGCAAGAAGAAAATGATGCTTACCCACCTTGTTGTACGCCCTGAAGTGGGAAAGACGATTTTTAGTAAAGACGAATTGCAAGACATCATTCGATTCGGAACGGAAGAACTATTCAAGGACCAAGACGCCAATGCTCCTATATTTTACACGGATGCTATGATAGAGACTATCTTGGACAGGACTCAAGTAGATGTAAGCGAGAAAAATGATTGGACGAACGATTACTTTCAGGGATTCAAGGTTGCAACCTGTGAGGTCCAGGATGACGTTGTACATCCCAGTCAGGGGGAAGCCAAAGACCCAGATCAGTGGAAATATCTACTACGGCAAGAAATCAAAAGGAAGGAAGACGAAGCCAATGATTTAACAAAGTATGTCGTTCTTTGTTTGCTTAGGCTTGATTTGACTGTCAGCTGCTTGCATTGAATAGTCTAATTATTTTAAATTCACTTAAAAGTGTTGAATTCCAATGGTGGCTGGATACAGGGCACGATTTGTAACATTAATTGGCTCAGGCAGAGCACCAAATGGGGTACTACATTTTTTCTTTCAATTGTTTTTGCATTTTTAATGTTTATTTTTGCGAAATAGATGCTCTTCTAGTCCCGTGAAATAGGTTTGGAAAAGTAATCATTTAAATACGGGTAACCATTATGATCTTATTATTAATCACCCATTACGTTAAAAATAGTCTTTCGAAGAATCTTTTCGATTTTTGCAAAATTGACGGTACCTTGTGGAGTCATGAAGATTTGATACGTTCATTGATAGATTCACTCGAATCAGAAAGCAGTTCCTGTGAAGAATAAATGATCCAGTAAAAAATATGATTTTATCCGTTCATAAGGTTGACTCCCCACCCGAGTTAATGGATGTTGAAGATCGTGTCAGGTACCCTGCCACCGCTGGATTTTAATGCTTTTACACTAAATTAAAACTAGATCGTTCAGCTTTCTCGTAAATTGGCTCGCTTACATTGAAAAGTTAAAATAAACATGGATCTTAAATTAAATGAAGATGAAACCGTTTGCAGACATTCCATTCCTAAAAGTAAAATTAATCCGTAGTGTTCAGAAATCAAGTACTCTGTTTGTATTTTGGCTGAATGCTGCGAGAGTTTCCTTTATAAAAAGTATTCACGAAGAGTTGCTGTAGTTCATAAATCATTGTTCATTTTGGATTTTCAAGCCAATGTACTAGTGGGGTTCAAATATTACGATAGTTTACCACAATGATTAAGTATTGTTTTTGTTTAGTTACGGAAAAGGCATGAGAAAACGGTTTTCTCTGAAGTATGAGAAAAATGAAAAACTGAAGAAACCGACTCAGAAGTCCGAGAACGATATAATAATTATTAAGGAAAAGCAGCCAAGGAATCCTAGAACGTATGGACCTAGTAGAAGAAAGGACCGGCAGTATGTTGGGGAATCGATGGGAAGACTTCCAAGTGTGAATTACTTGACCTTGTCAAACAGTGTACACAAGGTGTTAAACGATGTAGATGCAACGACGAAACGAGGGTCGAATGTAATTAACATTAGTAAGTCTATGCAGCGAGCAAAAGCAACTTCAAAACAGTGTCACTTATTGCAAAAAACGCCATACTTTTCTGAAAATATGGTTAGCTACCCGAATGGAAGTTGCGGGAATATAATAAATACAGCAAAAGAAATTATCCAGGAAACATTAAAAGTAGGGCGTAAAAGATTGCCGAATAGCAGACCTAATGTCGATGTACCTAGGAGAGCAACTTCAATTGGAACGTTTGACTCAGAAGTGACAATTCATCAAACAGTCAATATAAATAATGGAACATCCAAGAGAAGGCCAGGTAGACCCAGAAAGAGTTTGGCAGACTCGAAATGTGATATCAAAAATCTTTCAAAATTGAATCGTGAAGATAAATCCTTGAAAGTACAGAAACTTCGTACCGTGAATGAAAAGAGGAACATGCAGAGACAAGATGGAATCAATATATCCATGATTGCAAACACGCTACCAAGAAGAAGTAGTTACGATGAATTCGTAAAGAAGGGACGTGGTCGTTTGAGGAAGCAACCTACCCAAAGATTTTCATTTGTATTTGATAATTTTGAAGATTCAGATTCGGATGTGATAGAAGTGGAGTCAGTTATGAATGTAAATGAAAAGCGGCGGAGTAACGTTACAGAAACGGCTACAAAGGAAAGGCAGGTAACTGTCAATCATGTTGCCGAAAATGCTAAAATAAAAACACAGCAATCAAGGAATGGTGACGCTGATCCTGTCAGAATAGGAAGACAGGAATCAAGTAGTAGCATCCCTGCATCAGTGGAGGTGAAAGCGGAAGAAATACGGAATAAAATCACAGAAACTACCAAAATAGAAGCCCAGCAAAATGGGATTAAAAGTGCTGAAGTTTTCAAGCAGGAAATGCCTAAAGTTGAGAATACCCGCCCAGAAATTATCAAAATTGTATCACAGCCAACGGCTGGAACAGCTACCAAATTTTTGTTATCATCTGCGAAGATAGCTCCACAGCTTACACATAATAACTTTGCTTCATAAGTGTAACGATGAACTGTATTGTCTGAAAAGCTCTCCACCTTTACGTGGACGAACCCTACAAATATTGGTGTTCGTTACACTCTAATAACATCCTACACATTGTGAATACCAGCACTTATTGATAACAAGCACCAAAGAAAATTGCTGCCGAGTTTGCGAGGAATTTGTTATATATTTTTACTACCCAATTTTTAAAATGGAATCTAATCTTGTTTTCTATTTCAGATGTCATTTATTTTCTTTCCAGTTGATTTTGTAGTTGCAAACCAGTTTGTCACCCCAACTTTGTTTGCTTAAAATTACGTATCGTCCAAACTCATCTCACTAATATCAGCTTATTGTATTGTAAATAAACTAGGAGTTACGGTTGAACATTAAAGTAAATAATGAATTCTGTTATTTTAATTCACGGTTCTTTAATTTCTGATTCATCTGCCCTTTGTTACCAAGCATTTCACTATTCTTTAAAAACTCATTTGCTAACAATCATCAACTAGCAATTAAACTTCCATTGCAAATATCTATAACTGGTGGTTAAATTAGTTAAAACCGGGGGCTGTGTATGATTCATTTAAAATTAAGTAAGAAGTTTAAAGGAGAGGCGACGAGCCGAGGGAGGTGAAATTATTTTAAATGCTTTTATTCTGCTAGGAAAAATTTGCCAAAAAGTTTGTCTTCTCAGGTTTGGAAAAGGAGATTTAATTTTAACTTCTACAAACTAAAAAACTTACATTAAGTTATTTAATGCATTGTATACCCTGGCCTGAAAATATTTGTATATTATAGAAACTCACAAAAATTTACTAAATTTAATTTATTTATTTCAAAATTTGACGTATATTACTATACATTGTTCCACACTTTGTCGAAAATGATAAACAACAAGGAAAGACCGGATTTTCAGTACAATTGCTAATAATTGCAAGCCAATTAGCATCTGTAATCTATTACTAACATAAGAATTGAGTAAACTGTGCGTCCAGGCCAAAATACAGGGTCTTAAATGGA
This sequence comes from Allacma fusca, assembly GCA_947179485.1. Lineage (NCBI taxonomy): Eukaryota > Metazoa > Arthropoda > Collembola > Symphypleona > Sminthuridae > Allacma > Allacma fusca. The sequence continues at coordinate 14,579,647 of OX359247.1, read as the reverse complement.
CAGCTCCTCTTTAAAATAGCATCACGGAATTCAAACCCAAGCCAATCGGTTGGTCAGGTCACAGCTACTCTGCATGCAAACAAACTATTACCCGCCGGGGCGTGAAAAAATTAAAAACTTCGTAGGAAAATCCCATTCGTAGCGTAAAGTGTCGAACATGCCACCACGGGTTACGGGTTCAAATGTTGCTGACGGCAACCATTATTTTCAATGAAAACATGGATTTTGAAATGATTTACGAACGGTGTTAGGTATTATTACAGACTAAGTAATTACGTTTTGAAAACGAAAGTATAAACATAGGTTAGATTATGGTTTCAAAACGCAAGCATAAACACAGGTAAACGCATGCATGAAATTCATACAGAGAAATACTTTTGGGACAGTGTTCTACATTCTACACTTAAGCATATGCCTGTATGACCCCGGTATAAATCGAGCCTTATAATAATGACATCAGGGTTGGCAAAAAACCGGCTTTTATCAATAAAGGCCAAGCCAGTGGCAAGAATTGGTAACAACCGGTTTTTATTGGACAGTGGACTTATTTGGATAGTATTAATTATGGCCATTTTATACCAACCTATACAACAGGTCCGGTCCGGTTAGAACCGGATTTTAACCAATAATAGCCAGGCCATTTCTGACCACTTTGCAACCCTGTGTTCATGCATGCGTAATATTAGCCAAGCCGGTGGTACGTTTTGGTTAAAACCGGTTTTTATTGGACAGTGGATTTATTTGGATAATATTAATTACGACCATTTTATACCAACCCAAGCAATTAGACCAAGCCGGTAAGAACCGGATTTTAACCAATAACGGCCAGGCCATTTCTTACCACTTGCCAACCCTGAATGACATACATAAAAGGGTCCACTTGACAAGCAGACCCTTCACCTCATTTCGTTTAAAAGCACATTGATGCATGTGAGTACTGGTAAAATTGCATTTCATAATTAATCCTTTGGGGTTCCAGCTCAGAACATTTGTAAGTTACATTTTCAGTTGTAACTTCATATTTTCTAAAATAAATTGTCTAGAAAAATCTAACTTTTCAAAAAATTTTACTTTAATTTAAAAAATTTAATCCAGTACATTCTACAAAATTTCAGCCCGTTTTAAAAAAGGACACCGCACAATCCTTACGAGAATATGCCCCCTGTTTGATCTCGATAAGAAAATTCCTGGTGGGTGCGCCTTGAAGAGTAGATCATTTTTGATAATTGGCCCAAAGAAATCGTAAAACAGGATTCGGAGATATCCGGGGTTGAAGTTACACAAAAATGAGGGGGGGATCATGGGGTACCAAAAAATTCAAACAGTGAAAATTAGCAATATAACTTCAAAAATGGCAAGAATAAAAATAAAATAACGTGTACAAAATTTTTCAGCGAGATCTGACCTCAGAACTCCGAGATATTGACCTCAAGAGGTCAAAGAGCGTCGATACCGGTTTCATAATCTAACCGGTGATGAAACTAGTCCAAATCAGAACTAGAGCTTTATTTGGACACATATTAAACGTGTGCCGAGTTTGGTTCCAGTTGGTGATACGATGACCCAGCTGTGACCTCCGAGGTCAATATCACACCCATACCGGATTTGGTCCCTAATAATCATTCGAATTTCCCGCAAATAGGCTAGAACTTTTAGTTGGAGCCCGGATGAGTTGCCTGTCAAGTTTGGTTCCAGTTGGTGACACAGTGACCCAGCTGTGACCTCCGGGGTCAATATTTTACCCATACCGGATTCGGTACCTAAAAATCATTCGAATTGCCCGCAAATAACCTAGAACTTTTAGTTTAAGTCCAGATGAGCTGCCTGTCAAGTTTGGTTCCAGTTGGTGACATGATGACCCAGCTGTGACCTCCGGGGTCAATATCACATCCATACCGGTTTTGGTCCCTAATAATCATTCGAATTGCCCGCGAATAGGCTAGAACTTTTAGTTTAAGTCCAGATGAGCTGTCTGTCAAGTTTGGTTCCAGTTCGTGACACGACAACGCAACTGTGACCTCCGAGGTCAATATCACACCCATACCCGATTTGGTGTCTAAAGATTATTCGAACTATGTTATAACTATTCTTGCCATTTTTGAAGTTATATTGCTAATTTTCACTGTTTGAATTTTTTGGTACCCCATGATCCCCCCCCTCATTTTTGTGTAACTTCAACCCCGGATATCTCCGAATCCTGTTTTACGATTTCTTTGGGCCAATTATCAAAAATGATCTACTCTTCAAGGCGCACCCACCAGGAATTTTCTTATCGAGATCAAACAGGGGGCATATTCTCGTAAGGATTGTGCGGTGTCCTTCCAGTAAGTTGTAGAAATTCCAAATCTGAATCTATTTCTTTAACGTTCTAGAAAATTCCCGAACGCTCTAGAAAATTTCAGAACATTCGGGAAAACTCAGGGACATACACTGAATAACGTGGGACTACTGTTAGACCCACCAGTGTTCACACCTAACCAGCTTTATGTTCACGATTAAGGCATCGTGAACACCTTACTTAAAATACTAACGACCAAAGCTCTATTTAATCAAACGAACAAAGTATATGAGGTTCTTAAAAAGTATCCAGCGGACGGTTTGTGTGGGAGGAGTGGAAGATTTTTTTTAGGGTAAAACAATTTCTGGCAGAGAAATTAGCATGAGAAAGAATGTGTGAAAAGGGATTTTTTAAATTCGTTGACCTTATTTTGGGAGAGATTTTCAAACATACTGGCGTCTCTTAGGGAAAATTGTTTTGTAAACAGAGATATCGAAAACGGTTGCCCTTTTTACCAAGAAGGATCATCGAAATCGTTGACGACTTTCCGGAACTTAAGATGCAGCAAGGAAATTTAAAAACGACCTTGCACGGAGATTTACAAAAATCCGACCACTGACGGATTTCAGTTGTAGTTTTTACTATAATATAATAAAACGTACGGAAGATTTGTGGCAGTTATTGGTTTCATACGACTGCCGTTGGCCGCGCTACAGTTTCCTACTGTTATCCCAAATCCCAACTGTACTAAAGTGTAATTATTATGGAGGCCATGAATATTTGATGCATCTTTTCATTGGGTTCCCAATACACATAATTTTTCATTCAAACTTTGCAGCCATACTTTTGACAGCGTCCCGGATTTTTTAAAATGGTCGATGATTTTAGCACAATTTGTAAAAAATGATAAACTAAGGGGCGAAGTGAAACCATAAAGCGTAACAGGCAACAGCGGTGGGCGAATATTTCGTCGCCGAAGCGGCCAGGCAAAATGGTCTATTGCGCAGTCAGCTATTGCATGTAACTATTAACTGTCATCCCAACTTACATTTGCCTTGCTTAGCCAACAATAGTTGGCTATGCGCTGCTAGTACTACATTATTTGTATACTTACACGCTTGTAGTCTTACATTTGCTAGATCCTAGATCAGCGCGCAAAACAAACATTAATTGAAATTTACCGCATGCCACCTGCAGTTATAGGGACATCTAATGGTTAAGACGGGAATCCGGACAGACAATTTAATGTGAATAAAAATTCAGACACTAGACAGCGCATGCTGTTCCTCCTAGAGTCCGTGAATTACCATCATCATCTAGGTTCCGCAGTGGATATTTTATTAAAATTTCACAACTTTAAAAATGATATGTAATGGAAAGTTATTGGAATTTATTTAACGGCTTATGTAAGTAATAGAAAATAATTATATGGCACAAGCAGAAGGCACAATTATATATTATTTACGTTTTGCAACAGCTTTTGGGCTCTTCCAATTGAGTCCCGCCCCCTGCACAATCCCCAAGCAGCCAGAAAGAAGAAAATACGGAACCCCGCTCAAAGTGAAGGAAAGCCCGGGAAGAGCAAACTAAGGCCCTGTCGCTTATTTGTTACGTCCGTCGCGCAGAGCTGTTGCATTTTTGTGGTGGGAAGATTTTTGGCTAGAAACTGACGTAGAATTTGTTTTCTGGTTAGTTTGTTAGTTGACTATTGATTACACAGTATATTTATAGCTGAGAAAGAAAGTGATTCAATAAAAATACAAACATAAACATAAGTGGACCGTGTACTTAAATGAAACGATATTAACAACTGCAAACGTGCAGAAGAATAGTAATGTTGTGGAATTCGTGAACTTTGAAATTCCTTTGGTGGGGTTAGAAAGTTATTCGGAGAAAATTTGTTTTGAAATCGTTATTACCTCCGAATTAAATAACACTTGAGAGTAAAAATGGAGGAATCGAGTGCTGAGAAAACCAGGGAGGAATCTGTGAGCTTTCGATTTTGTTTTGTATTCTACTGGATGTAATTTTGTCAGCATTATAAATACGTTCTAAGTTTATTATTAAAGTAATGAACGTGTGTATTCAATTGCAATAGGAGAACTTTATCAGTGATATATGATTAGTATACACAGAATATATGATTCAGTGGTTGGTGGGGAAAAAAGACATACAAAAGTTGAATGACGATAATGGAATGTTTTTTGGATTTTTGAATGTAGGGAAATCAAGTTACATCACAAGCGAAGCCTGTGCAGCCTAGTAAGTCAGGACCTTTTATGTCCCTTATCCTCCACCGGTTAGATCCCAATAATTTGCCGAGGGTTACTACCGTTCCGACCAATGATCAAGACGAAAGTGATGATGATATACAAATGGTAAGTGATTGAATCAGCAGCTGGTTATGAAAAAATGAGATAATTCTTGTTCCCAGCTTTAATATTTTTATTAATGATTCAAGGGAATTTTTGACGGTTGACTTATGTCCGTGTAATTCATGCACTTTTTTGTATTTGTAGATGTCTGATGGGGACGATAGTGGGGACGACGCTGATGAAAAGGTAAGATTCGGAACTGGGAATGTGGGTTTATCATCTTGAATACGCTTTCATTTACCGCAGCTTGTGTTGAATCAGTGTTTGAATTAGATGAATGTACCGTGTCTTTGTACTCGTCACAAGTAATGAAAGGCAAAAACACTACATTATTTTGGTCATTCACGTCCTCACGAGGGCAGGGCTGTGCTCTGGTAAGGTGGTCCCTTGTGTCCTAACGATATCGGCTTGATTTTTATTGGAAAACATTTTTAATCCTTCATTGGATATCGGAACCTGAGAAGTGCTGTAGCATTTTAACTTCTAAGTAGTTGAAAACGACTTTGGGGTTTCATGTATGGGCTTTCCACATCTAGCTGATGCCCAAGGGATCCCAGACAAAGCTATCGAATATGTAGATATACACGTGTTTAAAAAACCCCATATGGGGTTTGCTTATGATGTTGTTATGATTATCAGTGCAGTGGAGTAAGTGAACCTGGAGTATTAATTGTAAATGTGGAGGTCTGATCCGGTTCCTGATACAACTTAACTTATCCGAAATTATCTGAATTTTTGCCTAGCTCTGCTCTCCTGGAAAAAATTAGGATTGTGTTTAAAATTAGAGCTATGGTATACTATAGATACTAGTAGAGAAGATACTATAGTTGTGGAGCTTGATTTACTGTAAAAAATTGATTGTGTATTTGAATTTTTATTTATGTTGAAGGGTTGGGAGCAACATAAACAAAGTACAGGCGATACACACCCCAGAAAGGCTAAGCAAAGGCGCTTAGAGAAATATGATTCTGGTGTCTCTGATAATGCAGATTGTGTTCGCAAGTCAAGTCGAAATAGTGGCAAACAAAAAGTTAGATATAGTTTCACCAAGTCCCATTCAGAAGAGTCGAATTCATCTGCAAGTGCGAATGAGAACAGTTCTAACAGCTTGAGTGATTCAGATTCCGAATCTGCTTCGAGTGTTTACCGCAGCTCCAGTGGAAGATACTGTAAAACGCCTCTTAAAAAACCTCTTAAAAAAGCGACGAAATATTCACATCAAGATTACTGTTATGTTTGCAAAGATGGGGGTGATTTACTGTGTTGCGATTCATGCATTCATGTATTTCACTTGTCTTGTCTTGACCCTCCGTTGACGTCCATGCCAAAATTTTCGTGGAATTGCTCCGCTTGTAGTACGGACACGGACACTATTGATAAAGTTGATCAAATTTTCACATGGAGAAAAAAAGGACACGGTCGTGAGTTGTTTGTTCACTTCTCTGGTAAAAGCTATTGGCAGTGTAGATGGGTCCAAGAGACACAACTGCGATTGTCTCAACCTCAAAAAGTAGTAAACTTTTATTTAAAATATGGAAGAAAGGAACCTCCGAATTTGGACGAAGGAGATGCCAGAAGGAAGAGGAAGAATAATCAAGACCCATTGGAAATCCGCTTTTATCAAAACGGCGTCCGACCAGAATGGCTCAGAATTAATCGTGTTATTGACCACCGCTCAGATTCTGGTGGATATTTAAACTATTTGGTGAAATGGCAACAATTGGGTTATGACTGTGCAACTTGGGAAGATGAAAGCAGTTGTGAAGAAATAGCTGGAGAGTTTTCTGTGGCTATTAGAGTTTATCACGAGCTGTTACATTTTTTCTGGGGCGATACGGGCTTACCGGCTACAAAGAATCCATTTGTCTACGAGCATGTTGTTGTTCCTCCAAAAATGCCTATATCAGATTTAAAACGAAAATTGGAGAAACAACCAAATTACATTCCGAGGGGTCTGACATTACATGACTACCAGCTGGATGGACTGAATTGGCTGAGATATTCTTGGGCCAAGGGGATTAATACTATTTTGGGGGGTAGGGCTTTTGATTGATTTTATTCAAAATCATAATAAAAATGAAAAGTAGAGTCCGTTGCAATTTAAATGGTGCTTTTGAAAGTGTCTTTCGTCTTCTCATTGTTAAGAATGCATTTAATTATTATTGTAATATTTCAGATGAAATGGGACTAGGGAAGACAATCCAGACCATTGTATTCCTTAACAGTTTATACAGAGAAGGTCACTGCCGAGGTCCGTTTTTAATCTCCGCACCATTGTCAACGCTATTAAACTGGGAACGTGAATTTGAGGCTTGGGCACCCGAATTGTATGTGGTGACTTATACTGGTGATCAAGATACGAGATTACTGATTCGCAGGACCGAGTTTGTTCAAGATTCGTCATACATGACAGCGTCTACAAGAAAATTGCGTAGTCCAGTAAAATTCCACGTTCTTCTCACCTCCTACCAATTTCCCAGCATAGATGCCACATGTTTGGGATCCATTCCTTGGGAAATGATAATCATCGACGAGGGTCACAGACTCAAAGACGACGGGACTCTTCTTTTCAAAGACTTGATGAAGTACACAACCTCTTACAAACTTCTACTAACCGGAACTCCGTTGCAGAACAATCTAGAAGAATTGTTTAACTTGCTCAATTTTCTGTGCCCTAAAAAGTTCTCAAATGCTTCAGCATTTCTAACAAAGTTTGAGGATATCGCGAAGGAGGACCAAATCAAAAGACTACATTCGTTACTTGGTCCACACTTACTTCGTCGAATGAAAGTGGACGTTCTGAAGGATATGCCTAGCAAGTCCGAATTGATCGTTCGGGTTGAGTTGAGTCCTATGCAGAAACAGTTTTCCAAGCACATTCTCATGAAAAATTTCAAAGCTTTGAATGCCAAGGGCGGAAGGCACACGTCAATGTTAAATGTTTTTATGGATTTGAGGAAAGTATGTAACCATCCGTACCTATTTTCTACAGCAAGTGCAGACGCACCAGAAGACCCTGTCACGGGGTTGTATGAGTTAGAAGCAATGATGAATGCATCCGGGAAGCTGGTGATGCTAAGGAAGATGCTGGAGTTATTGAAGAAGCAGGGTCACAGAGTTTTGATCTTTAGTCAGATGACAACCATGCTGGATATTCTCGAGGAATTTATACAGAGCTTGGGATACGTGTATGAGAGGATTGATGGAAGAATCCGTGGTTCCATTAGGCAAGATGCTATTGACCGATTTAACGCTGAAGGCGCCGAGCAGTTTGTTTTCCTTTTGAGTACAAAGGCAGGTGGATTAGGAATCAATTTAGCTACAGCTGATACTGTGATTATTTACGACTCTGACTGGAATCCTCATAATGATATTCAAGCTTTTTCAAGGGCACACCGGATTGGTCAGAAAAACAAAGTCATGATCTATCGGTAAGCAATAGTTATTATAGTTAAACTTATGACAACATTGTGTTAGCATACTAGTTGTTGAGTGTGAATTAATAAAGTGGATTATTTGGTCAGTTTTATAACTCGGAGGAGCGTCGAAGAAAAAATGGTACATGTATGCAAGAGAAAAATGATGCTTACTCATCTGATTGTTCGTCCTGAAGTAGGAAAGTCAGTCTTTACTAAGAATGATATTCAAGATATTGTTCGATTTGGAACGGAAGAATTATTCAAGGACAAGGAAGCGACTGCACCCATTTACTACACTGATGCTATGATAGAGGACATTTTAGATAGAACACAAGGAGAAGAAAAGGAGAGTAATGACTGGATGAACGACTACTTTCAGGGATTTAAGGTTGCAAGCTGTGAAGTACAGGAGGAAGCAGAATCTGTTGCAAGCCAAGAAGAAGCGAATGATCCAGATCAATGGAAGTATCTTCTACGCGAGGAGTTTAAAAAAAAAGATGTTGATGGAAATGATTTGTCGAAGTATATAAATAATTTCCTATTATCTAATATTTAATTACATAAAGAAGTGAAACATTGTTAATGTTTTTGATATCTGAACTTTTAGTTACGGGAAAGGCAAGCGGAAAAAGCCGTACGTAAAATACGCTGAAACTACTGCGGAAACAAATAAGTTTGTATCGACACGCCAAAACATTCAATTTCACCCAAAGTTGCGGTTGGTGAATTCTGGTATGAGATTGCCCTCACACTTGGATTATGTGCAACAATTGATGCAAAATCATCGGATGCGCATGGTGAATCCAATGGAAATACGGCAAGCTGTAAATTATAGGAATCAAATAATGCAAACGGGACAACCGATAAATTATGGAGATCGTCTGAAGCAATTGGAAGAACGGGTAAATTGTGCGAATAGGCTGCAGCAAATTGGGCAACCAATGCACAACGGGAATCCACCCACGAGTATGGGGCAACCAATAAATAATGGAAATCGACCGGTGCAAACACAGCAAACTATGCTTAATATAAATTCATCAGTGCAAATTCAACCAAATATGCCTTTCGGAAATGGTACAGTAGGATTCCAACCGCGTATGTTTTTCGCATGTTTGCAAAATCAAGCAAGCAGTGCTGTGATGCCCGTGATGCGTCCCAATAAACAAGCTGATGCTGTTGTACAGCAATCTATTGAGGGAACGCCAAGACCAGGTCCTCAAATCAGATTTCGGAACCCTTCGATAACATTGGAACCAGTTACGGAAAACGTTCGTGAATCGAGGGAAAGAAATTCCGGGGAAGAAGAGAAAACATGTATTAGTATAGTGAAAGAAATAATCTGCATTGACATCGATTAGCAAAGGTCGGTGCTCGAATTATTGTTATTCTCCAGCCACCTACAGTTTCAGTGTTTTTTACCCCAGTTAGTGCAACTCTGCATTAAGAAAACTAACTAAATGTTTTACAACAAATTCCAACATTATAATTTTGTTCTTGCTGCTTTCTTGTTTCTCAGTTTTTCTCTAAGTTTTTGTTAATTTTCTTTCCGTTTTGCTTATCTCTAACTTGGTAGCCCAAACATACACTCAAATGGTAGTCTGAACTAAGCTAGCAACTTAAGAAATACACAGTAAACATCACCGATGTAGTGATACATTAAATAAAAGGTAAAATCATCTGGAAGTATGTATGGAAATAAGGTTAAGATATACATATATAATGGATGAAAACTTATGATACCATTGGCTGTGTAACAAGAATAATTAATCGATTAAATGCAGAGAATGAACTCGTGTCAAGTGATAACAGTTTAATAGGAAATTAGAAAATGCAAACTGCGGTCTCATGTCTCATTGTTTATGATTAGCTTTACCAGTCTCCACCACCGCCCTCATCCAGCTCGAAAGGTTCTAGTTTTTTATTTGTGTCATCGGTACTAATGGGTTGCATTTCCTGTTGATTGGGAACATCCAGGCAAGTTCCATCTCCTTCGTTTCCACTCCAAATGTTCTTTACATCATCATCGTTTTCTGTCAAGTCCACTACTTCAGTTAAAAGTGCTTGTTCTTCCTCATTATCTAAGTCAATAAGCTCTGTAGCTTCTTCCACGTCCGACTGGCTACATTCTCTGTGCGCAGTATTTTCTAAACTGTTATCCTCTGAGTTAGCTTCATCTTCATCATTTGATTGTTGACTTGATTCAATATCGGACAAATCAACCAGCCTGTTGCTCCCTAAAGCTGAAACTTTTTGGGCACGTTGGACTGTTGGTTTCCTGGTTGTATTTTCTGGGAAGTAATTGTCGTAAAGCAGGTCGTTGTTAATATGCTCATCTTCAGGCATAATCAAATTTCGGAAGCATGGTGACCTGAGTTGAGAATGTGTTGTAGGAACTTGACCATTCCTGGAAGCACTAATGCATTCTGCAATGATGTTGCTAATAGCAGTCATTCCATGTTCATCTAGGTCTTCAGCATTCCAAACTTTTATGGCTTTGTAACCATGATGATTGCAGACTTTCTCCACCATCTCTTCGGAATACAATTCCTCGCGGTGAAGATTTATGGGAGATTGAACATCTGGTTCTACAGATTTGTTCGTGGTCCATGTGAAGTTAAGGAAGTATACCAAAGACGTACAAGGGTATAGTTGCTGCTCAAAAAGAGAACCTTCAGCCATACTAATGGGAAATTCATCCAAAATGTAACCGTTAGTACTTTCTGAAGAAAGGAGCATGGCGTATTTAATTAGCTCCACAGTCTTCTCGGATGTTAAGCTTTCCTTCTTGTCCATAATGACTTTACTCATGCAATGAATTCTGCTCATGACCTTTGACCGGATATCTGACTGATTGATATCGTCATAGTCGTACCATTTCCTAATCTCGTCATCTAAATTTAAGTATGTGAAGTTCATTTGCGACACCAGCTTGTTACAGAAAGATTTCCGGATTTCTTCTGTACCGGCTTGTCTAAATCCCAAAACCCAAATTACAGGTAAGTGAGCATTGATCATTTCTTGGATGTCTTCTTGTATCGGATCCTTCACTTTCTCGACAACTGAGCGGGACGTTGTAATAGCAGAATTTACTGGGGATAAGAAAGCATCACTGACGTCACCCTCAGGCTCGGAGTAACAAGGGTCAAAGAAGTTAACCTTCGGTTCGTCAGTAAGATTCGGATAGTTCTTGATATGTTTGTACACTAGGGAGTATACAAAGTGAATGGTCTCTTCATTAGCTTCCTCAGCATTCAAAACCCGTATTAATTTAGTTTCGAAACTCCGACAGAGCTTGTCAACTTCGATAAAGGAGTACTTTTTATTTCGGCGAGCTTTTGGAGGAATTAGTTTAACTTGAGTTTTAATTTGTTTATCTATTACTAGATCCTGAGCAGGAGGTCGACTGGAGCGTAATTTATTCCATTCTTCAATAGTATTATTTACAATGGACTCAGTTATGTAAGTGCAGACAGCCGGAGCATAGAACATTTTTTCGAAACACACACCATCACCTTCTTCGAGGAAAACGCCATCTATGATATAACCTTTTGTAGGATTACTTTCAACCATGGCGAATTTTAGGAGGTCCATTAATTTATCCCGAGTGAAAGGTTGACCTAGATCAAATTGTATCATGTTTCCTGGAGAATTCATTTGAATTTCTTCCCCTGTTATGGGATCGAATTGCTGAGCCACTTGTGAGACTGCTGTGGCTTGTCTCTGGCGACTTTGTCGGTGAATGTTAACATGATAGGCGTAGGCTAATGCAGCTCTATCTGGCGTTTTGTCATAAGCTATTACTTGGTTCAAGAGACTTGGGGAGATTTGGGCAGGGATACAGATGCTGGCTGGTTGGAAGGCTGACTGAAGCTTGTGCCTTGTTGGCAAGGATGATGAAGGTGGGATATTCTCTTTCAGATTTCCAGTACAAGGTACTGGTTCTGCAAAGCGTACCCCTTGTCGTAGTTTCCACCGCTCTATGGAGTCATTGATGTTAATGTAGGCATAGTCGAGAGCACGAGATAATTCTTCACAGAATTTTTCCCGGAGCTTTTGTATCCTCTCAGTGGGTAGGCCAACCATCCAGATTATGGGGAGACGACGCTCGCGAAGTTGGTTCAGTATTGGGTCAACAGCCGGCTTTACTCCTTGAGGACGCTTAGCGGGTAGTTTTGGTAACTTCGTAGGTTTTTTGAAGAACTTTGGAAGCTTTGGAGCTGGAAATACATTCAGTTGAAAAATTCAAGACTTTCTCATATGCACTCCACTCTATTATCTTGATTTTCGGTTACATCCCTAATAGAAGTAAAAATACACTTGACATTTTTGTTATCATGAGGCAAAGAAATTAGTACCGATTTTAGGCCTGGCTTTTGGTGGGTTGCTGTCTGTCTTAGGTGGAATACCATACCCCACCGTCTCCCAAACATAAGCTTTGTGGTCGCCCCATGGGGAAGAAAATCCTGCTCTAGAAATATGAGGCAATAAATGCCCTCTATCGTCAGCAATTACCTCCGTTGGACCTTGACGCTTTGAACCAAATTTCCCCGGATGACGTACTGTGGTTTCCCAATTACCTAATCGTTTGGCAGAGAAAGCATCATTGAACTGCAAAAGAAAGATTATAAACACATCCATTTTTTTCCACAACCTTTATTTAAATCCATCAGGTATCAGGTCAAATTATAACTAACGATTTAAAATTGCAGGAGGGTAGGTTACCCATTACTCACCTGGTTTGCGCTGTACTGACCAGACATGACAATACAAAATTACAAAAACTGGGCTACAGAAATAAATAGATAATGCCCATCAACTTGTATAATGTAGCCTTATGTGGGCATCATATGCGTGCTTAAACTTTATGCATAATGCTAGTAGTATACGTATATATGAATGATTACATACTTTTCATTCAGGTAACAGGCATGCAATTAAAAATAACCACTACTCGACTCACACGAAGCAATGCTTCGCACTGACGGAGATAATAATTTTAACTCGTTACAAAAAAATATTTCAGTAGATTTAATAATTATTACACGTTATTCAATAAACATAAATAATAACATACTAAACTACTAATTTTGTAGCACTAACTTTACATTTTCGAAATTCGGATTTCTAGAACCTTTTTTTGTGAAAAACCATAAATTCCAAGAAATTTAGTAACCATAGAGCTTTCATGAACATAAATGTGCAAAAATATACGAATTTACCCAGCAGTAGGAAAATTCGTAACGTTTAGCTACACACAAAATTAATACAATAGGCACACACAAGCGATAACATAAATACGAAAGCCTGAAAAATGAAATATCTCATCACCGTTTCATGACTTTCTTATATAATTGGGGGGAGATCATGACGTAGTTTGATTTCGGGAATAAAACAAGTAGCAAAATCAGTGCATGTGATATCTTCGTCCTCAGCAAAGAGCCAAAACAACAGGAACACAGAACACGCAAACCAGACGGCTAATAAGAAATATTTAGCTACCTTAGCTAATGAGTTTAAAGCCCCCCAAAACTTTTCTAACGAAACGCCACAATTAGGAAGTATAGAATTCTCTTCAACCATCTTGACCGTTGTCTTGATTATATCTTTCAAATCTGCGAAAATCGGATGTCTGCTATTACTACCATGGAGAAACAAATAGCAACCGCAGAGTTCTTTCTGTCGTTCCTACTTGTTTCTTCCACGGGGATCTTCCCGCAGGAATATTTTAATCTCATAATCATCTCTTTAGAAATTGACTTAAAAACACTGCTTTATTCATGTTTTGAGGTGGGAACTAAACACGCAGAAAAATATAAAATTTGTATGTCCAACAATGTTGGATATATATACAGAGCTTTCATAAAAGCTATGAAGCTTCCACGTTCTGCAGTTTATTTCCAACCTCATAACTTAATAACAAGACAGCAAGCCTGACTAGTGGGTTTAAAGAGCTGATTTCTTGTGTCGGCACTGGGAATGACATCTGACATATTCCTGGGCTTGCGTCTGGTTGCACCGTCCACTACCTCCTAACGTGAGATAAATAATTTATGTTCAATTCAGGTTGGATTTTTGAATTAATCAAATTGCCACGATCAAGATAAATAAAAATTTGAGCATTTTTACAATTTCATTTTCAACTGAGGGAAAACGCAGCGGTGTGTATTGATTCAACTGCTGGCACAAAACAGACTTGCGAACATCTGGTTGATTTCGGACCGGAACAAGCATCTAAAATACAAACTGTATTTGCACTGCGCTATTTTAATAGATACCATTGCATTATAAATTTTTTATCTGAACCTGAGAAGTACTCATATCCTGGTAGTTATTAGTAGCTCCATCTATGTGCTGCATTTTTCGGATGGGAGGACTAGAATTTGTCTGTTGGAGCTGCACTTCTTTCCTACGCTTTACATATATTTTCTCCAGATTTTCAAGGATTTTCTATGATTCAGCAAGGTAGAAAAGGATACTCAGGCAGGATCTACTACTGTTACAAGTTCCGTTTAAATTACGTACGGGTCGATTAAAATAAACTTGTTCGGAAAGTAAACGCACCTGCATGCCATCTGGAATCCTTCCGTACTCAAAACCCATGAGCTCCTGTAAATGGTCATTAAGAATCACCGACTGTTCTTTGTAGCAATGTAATTTTGCCAATCTAGCTTGTTTTTCGAGTCGAAGAGTTCGCAATTTACTGGATAACTCGTCAGTTCTCACTTTTTTTCTGGACGTACAAGGCTCTGGCTGTTTGAAGCTTTCTTCTGAGACGTTATTGTTCACTTCTTGGCTCTCTTTGGCCTCTTTCTCTGCGCCGTCAATGAGGGCGTCATAGCGATCCTAAAAATTAAAGAAACTCAATGCTTATCTAATGGATAGACGTCAAAAATCTAATCTTATTATATTTTAATCAATGTAAATCAAAGGAAAGGTTTACCACACATGCATCATACAAAGACTCAATCTCGCATTGCAACCTAAATGAAACTTCCATATCTCTCCTTCGTTTATGCATCTCTTCCTTACAAAGTTGGAGCTGATTTTGAAGCTGAAGTTAATCCAGAGAAAAATTATTAATTTAGAGAGACTTCAAAAAACTATTTTTGACAATAGTTAATAAAATATAGATAATTATTATTTATGCATGTACACTCACACGTTTCAAGGTGCTAGGCTTACACCCAGTGGTAAATTTTTCAAAAGCAATGCAAAATGTCGGATCCGCTTTTAACTGACTCCAAAGGCTGCGGATTTCTTGTCTTTTGGATTCAGCTTCAAGAGTGTTAGCAGCAAGTTTCTCCTGCAGTCTCCATTTTAGTTTTTGAAAATTTTTAACCTTCTCCGGACTTGGTTGAGGGGAGTGCAGAACCATTGCATCTAGCTCAACGGCACTTACAGGAAGCAGTTCCAAATCTTTGAATAATGAACTGATAGAGTATTGAAGCTCCTCCATTAACAATGTCAAAGCGACATCTTCTGAGCACTGGGAATCTTCGGGGATCAAATAAAAAATTGGTCCGGCAACAAATAGGCCCAGGACAGATAAGCGGCCCATCTTACGCCTGGAATATTATTCGTAATGCTTCAGTTGTGCTCATTATTTTGACGCCAAAAAACGAGTCATAAACTATGAGTTTATACTGCCAATTTTATTTATGGTTTGAAATGATGTTTAAATTAAATTACCTTTATAATTTGTCCAAGCTCCTCCTGTAGCATTTAACACTCAGATTATAGAAGCTTACATCCCATTCTTCTCGAAAGCAACAACAAATGTTTTCAAAGAGGCACGAACTAACGAAAGGAAAACTGCGTATGAGTATAATTAATTAGATTATGCATACAAACGAACTCTGTAGACAAGCATCGAAGTCAAGTTTCAATTTCCGACACGTATATTCAAGTAATATTAAATTATTATTACCTGCTTACTTGTTCAGACCACAACAATGAATGCTCTTGGAATGAAGATGTAATAAAATTTAGTACGTTCTCATTATGCACTTACTCCTCTATTATGAGAATGACCGAACTTTACCATAGTTTACGAAGCACTAAACGAACTTTCGAAACTACTATGTATTGGTTTACAGTGGTTAGAGCACTAACATACGCTTGCCTTCCTTTAAGTAAATACATACGTATGTGTAAATTCAAGAATTTATTATAACATAAGGTTATAGCTTACCCTGATTCTTACTTGCATTGCATGTCCACGGTAGAGGCAGCATATACATAGATACATATGTATAATTTACAGATATACATGCATGCATAGTTCCCGTAATTATATGACCGTCTTAATGAAAAGCCTAATGGGGCTACAAAATTGTACTGCTACTGATTACAGTCGATTTTGACTTTTGAGCTTCTTTAACTTTAGAATTGGGAATATATGTAAACAAAGGTGTTCAAATGACTCAGCCTAGCCTAATATCCTTCCTACATTTAAAATTTGGACCGAGCCTAAAACTATGCCTACATTTTAACTGCCGAATCGATCAGTCTATCGTAAATCCTTCCTATATTGGGAGAGCCTAGCCTATTTATAAACCTACATTTTTTGTCAAAAAAGCTCAATTTATTCTACCTTTCTACATCTTAAATGCCTTTCACTACCCACAGACTACTTAAATGCATTTTATAATTCTTCTATTATTACAAACACTGCCTCAAGTTCCCGGTGTATGGGATCGGAATGAAATATAGTTTGAATTTAGTTACTTTGACAAAAGACCATAAGAGCAGAACGGTTGTCCCAGAAATCGTGTCTTACAACGTTTATCATAAGGCATGGAGCAATTAAGAATTGACAACCTAAATAAGTATTATAAGAAACATTTTCCATAGTCAGCTAAACAAGACATTTGTGAATGTGTTAACTGGCTTCCACGAGTTTCCACTTGAGCGAATAATTAGAACCCTAAATAGAGAGATTTCCAGGGCAAATAAAGCACAACCGCACGAACTTTTGATTCCTGATATGCACCATAACACATACAATCTGGAAATACCAGGCGAAGATTTTTCTTTAGTATTTTAATTTTACCAGTTCCAAATGGCATTAAATGAACATAACATGCTTCAGTAGCCTACAAATATACGTATAATAATTATACGATGGCTGAGCCTACCTATTTTACAGGTTGGGTTTTAACGTAGCTTCCTGCACCCTATTTTGCCTACAAGCCTCTTCAAAAAATTTCTTGTACCCTATAAATACCCTACAAATAGGCCTACATGTAGGATACGCGGACACCTTTGAGTAAACTCTTGCATGCCCTTTATCACACACGAACTCATGTGCATTTCTTTCGTTGAATAGTAGTTTTTATCAAACCTCGAAGCCAATGCAGAATCCCCTCATCCCATGTGTATGCAAATGTGAAATGCTTTCAGTCAATAGACGAGACTTTTTAAATGCTTCTGGCTCTGCTGTGAGTCTTTAATAAATTTGTTATCGCAATTATTTTGGCCGGTCAACCGTAATAATGTTCCCTTTTTAATATTAATCTATCGTTTAATTAAAAAGACCAACTTGTGTATAGAGCTTAGTTGGGGTTTGTAAACCATCCTTTTGATCAAATCCTTTGGGTTCACGTTACAATCAAGTTTTAGAGGGAAAACGGCGAAGAAAGGTCAGAACTACGGATGTTTTTGAGGATCAGTCCTGTATTCGTAAAGTAATTATTATAAATATTTAAATGCAGTATTTTATTATTTTTAGAACCTGTAAGAATTTACATACTGTAAATACAAACTAATGATTAGTTATGAAATTCGCAGGTTCTGTTGGAGATTTGAAAACTAACTTATTTAACTTGTACATTGTAATAATATAAGTTGACTTGATGCGACAATCAAGTACAGTTATTGAGGTGCTGTTCAAAATTTTAAAATCAGAGACATGTGTAGTATAACAGAATTTTATTGTTAGTTGTTTGTCAAGGCTATGAAAAGTTCACTGAAACTGAATA